>JAACJT020023468.1:0-22478 GCA_009936485.2 Gymnarchus niloticus | reverse complement strand
CTTAGTACCAGGACACAGGCACCCTGAAGCTCATACCAGGAAGGACAGAGCACTCCACAGATACTCACACCATAGGCAATTAAGAGAGAGCATTTTGCCTGACCGCCCCTTTTTATACCACGGGAGGAAATCCATTCACCCATAGCAGAGCATACAAACTCTACACACATATACAGTACTACAGGGTGAGAGTCAAACCTCCAACCTGGGAGGTGGGAAAGAACAGCGCAACCCTCTGACCACCAAACAAGGTAAACATGACTAGGCAGACATCTGAACACCAGCCCTTGAGACTCGTCTCAGGCCAAGTTAATTCGTTTCCAAACTAGCACAGCCCTTAGAAGACTCACCAAAGACATAGAACACGTACGTCCAGTCCAGATAAAAGCAGATCTCACCAGACAGGGGAAGGGCTACAACAGTCCCTAGCTGTGCACCTATGGGGAGAAAGAGACAAACAAGTACACAAACAAAACTAATATACGACCAAAATATTCATAAACGGAGTATCGTCAGCCGACGGAGTCAGAGTGTCACATCCGCTCCGGGCTCCAGCCTGCGGCTCTACCTGTGTAGGAGATGGTGACCAGACGGCTTCTCTCCAAGGGCGGAGCCCACGATGCCCACATGGCATGCATGGCGGGAAACGTCACCCCCTGGGGGGGGGGAGGAGCATGACAGAGACCTGTGCTGCATTACCAGCAAATGGAATGGGGGCACGGGCACAACATTAAAGACAAGCGCCACAAACGGGGGAGAGCAAACTCAGGGTCAAAAAAAGAGAACACGGAAGGTGGGACAAAACGTGCCAAACTTGACACAAAGGTGACGACGTGCGTGTCACACCGCCGGGGGACGGGGCGGCACAAGCGGCAGGTTCTGAGCGCACATACATAGGAAGCGGGACAAATACTCAGCGAATGACTCACAAAATAAAGGAAACCGTTCACGTGCATGTCGCTGGCACAAAACGCAGCCGACACACAGAAGCTACAGAGAATGGCACGGGAACCACAGAGACAGGGGTCAAAGTTCACATGCATAAAAACAGCCTCACTGGAGTCCCTCCCGACAGGAAGCCTCACCTCCCCGACGCCCTCCAACACCCTGACGGCGATGAGGTAGCCGGGGCCCAGGTCTGCGGCCATCGGGGTGAGCAGGGTGAAGACTACAGTTCCCAGGATTCCAAGACCCAGCAGCCATTTGGCTCCATATCTGCGGGCTAGGTAGCCCCCGGGGATCTGCGTCAAGATGTAGCCATAGAAGAAGGAACCCAGGATCCAGCCCTGTGTCTCCGAGTCCCAGTTATATAGGCTGGCCTGGAGAGCAAAACGGTGTCAGACAGCAGGGGGCACTGACTGTAAACAACTGCCACGTGTTCTGGACCGGATGACTAAGCCAGTCTCACCCAATCTTCCCAGCACCTGTCAGTAAAACAGCTTTAAAATCTGACAGGAAACCTTCAGAGTTGAAACGCGTGATAAAACACTAAGGTTCCACAGAGAAGCAATAGCAATCTAGCTCAACAAAGACGGCAGCATCGCATAGATATCCAGACGCAAAGTCTGAGAGGCGCTGACCGTGTGGTTGTGCCGGGGCCGAGCGGGACCCTCGTGTCCAGGGCAGATGGGGGGGCTCACGTTGCCTGTGACGTTAGTGTTCAGCATGTCCACCATGGCTACGCTAAGGTTGACCCGCAGTGCGTACGCCACGAAGAAGCCGTAGCAGGACAGCAGGGCCAAGCCGTAGCGTGATGAGCCGCATGCGGGCGCTGTCACAGACAGGAACACACCAATAGGTTAATACTGGCAACACTCTCACTAGGGGCACTCGTCACCGCAAGCTGCAAACATTGACAATGAGCCCAGCTCCTCATTCTGCAAGCTTCTGAGAGCGACGTCATTTCAGTGTTTATGAGACACCTAGCGTGTTGTACCAGGTCCTCCCGCGAGACGACCACGGGACGACCCTAGATGTACTGTGTTTTAGACTCCAGACAGCTGCGTGACGATGCTACTGAAGATCAAAAAACACAGAGCGGTAAACGGTAACCCAGCGTATTACATACTGCGCCGACGACCGCTGCAGTAAAGCATCGCCGTGCTTTAGCCATCGCCCTTGGCGGGAGCGGGCCAGTCCCGTGACATACAGCACCGTCACATGCTGTCGTCTATAGGACAATGCGGCTACGCAGCTTACTCACCGTGAACTCATCTGCCGCATTCCGTACGGCTCCTGCCAGCCTGACACAGAAACTGAAAATCACGGTTCAAGGTGCGCCGAGAGCCTTCAGCTGACGTCCATATGACGATAATTAAAGAGCGGCAGCCATTCACGTGATTTCAGCCAGCAGGCTGAGGGCCACGCCGAGCGGCGAGCCTGGGCGCAGGGTAACGGCCGCTCATCGGGATGATGCGGCTGGACGGTGACTTCCACATCACACCGATAAGCTGGGGGGGGCGGCGGCGGCCGCCATCAGGCTGCGCCGACCGGAGGAGTACCGGGCGAGGCGTGAGTCAGGCGTTTTCGCTACAGCCTCCGACAGCGCAGGCATTTCAGAGATGGACGTGGAGTCAAGGTGTTAACGGCACTCCCTCACCTTTTTCCACTTCATCCCGCTCCGACCCGCGCAGCAGAGGATGTTCATAGTCGTCACTGTCGCTCTCCGGATAGTCCATCATGCGACGGCCAGCCCTGCTCACATGAAGCCACGCAAACCTCCCGCCGGCATCCGGCGTCTCCGCTCTTTATTGTTTCTACTTACCGTCCTGCCGCGCGTCACCTGTTAACGCGACCCGACGCGCCCAGGCTGTACCGGAAATGGCGTGTCGGCTTAAGACGCCGAGTGGGTGGGGCGACGTCGCGCCACAGGCGACGGGACTGAGGCATCAAAACACGTGGCTGGCGGGGGTATTTTGGACTAACCAATCAATGCCGGCACTAAATGAAACACCGCGCCCCGAGGTGGGCGGGAGTATCCTGAAGTAGCCAATCAATGTTGGCACTAAACGAGGCTTCAAACCCCAAGGCGGGTTGGAGTATCCCCAACTGCCGTATCAATACTGCGTTCGGAAGCTTCGCTTGTCCCTTAAATATAAGATGAAACAATTAACTTTACATTTTTTGGATTCATTCAATTTACCGTGAATATTTAACAACTTGTGCATAACGTGATTTATAGAAAAATGTTTAAATGTTAAGATAATAAATGGCTGAGAAAATACCATTGCGTTCTGTAAGCATGCATACATTTAAAAATAATACTTACTATTCCCTGCGACCCTGTCCAAGACAAGCGGTTAGACGGACGGACAGAATATTCAGTCTACTGTTGTTTTAACTCCTGCTCTTAGGCGTTAATTATATTCATATACAATGGCTGAAATTTAAAATAATTATTCCTTACATGTCAGTCGTTATATACGCCGCCAAAATTGCCTATCAAGTCTCCCGTTCCTACACACTAGTTCTGATCAACCTCGCCGTTGCATTGTTTTGCCATTATGTCGTCTTGCAGTATTGTACTGTCTTGCGTCGCGCTATTGGTTTAAAATCACATTACAGCTTTTGCGGCACCTCGACACCGTAGGAAGAGAACTCTGTGCCACAAAAATGTTATTGCATTCTCTGAATACTTGTGACGATACAGCTTTAAACTTCAACACAATCTAACATGTTACAGATTGACGTGATTATCAAAAACAGACCACAAGATGGCAGTGTATCGCGTAGGACCAGTCGGTCATATCACGTAAACATAAAGATGGATAGTAGATAGTTTATTTTCATTTTTTAGTGTATTTGCATACACATAAAAAACGAAACGGCGTTCCCCCAGACCAAATAGTGTCCTAACTGGCAGCGGACTAATATCACAAATAAACAGACATAGATGGCGACAGATACTTCTTTAATACCCAAATTTCCCTTCGGGTGTTACGGCAGAAAAAGGATAACACACACACACACACACACGTAGACAATAACAACAGCACCCTTAACGAGTCAGAAGATAAAGGATAAATGCTATAAATCAGACAGTCATACTACTGTACAATAGTGATATCACAAAAAAAAATTATACAAAAAAAAATATAAAATTATATAACACACATGGGTGTTCAGGAAACTTATAGCCTGTGAGACCTGGTTTGGATGCACTTGTACCAGGAGAGAAAACAGCCTGCGCCAGGGGAGGCAGGATCTCTGATGATGCTGAGGGTCCTGCGAGTGCAGCGTTGGTGATAAATCTTTTCAGCTAAACACTATCAAAGGTTATTAAAAAAAAAAAAAAGTTATTTACACGTTACATTACAAAGATAGAAATTGTAAGATTTCCATACATGAGAATTACATCTTTCTATTTTGCATGCCTGCTTACCTAGTAGACTGTATGTCTTTGGAATGTGGGAGAAAATCAGAATACCTTGGGGAAGTTCACACTGAAGAATTTCACACACTAGAGTAGGAGTCATCCCGGGGCAGGAAAGCCCCAGGCCCATAAGGAAGTGACACGGGTTTGGTCTTCAGTGGCTAATGTAGGTCTATTTCTGCTAAAATAGCTGGGGAAATTCCACACTGTGGGAAGGTAAAGGTAAAGTGGGCATGGTTTGAGCTTCCTGTCTGCACCATTCCATCAGAAGCCATGTCTGACTTACAGTATGGAAAATAAGTCAAATTATCCCACTGAACGATACGCAGGTGTATGTCTACAGTCAATTGGCATCCAGTGTACATTCACACTCACTAACCAAACACCTTGACCACATAGAAAACCAAGTCGTACACAAGCGATACACTTTTCTGGAAGTCTGGACTTTCTCTGGCCTTTAAAGAAGCCATACTCAGTTTTCTTTTTTTTTTTTTTTTTTTTTAATCCAGTTTAGAATGGCAAAATTGACTCTCCACCGCATGTGCTAAACTGTGCTAATCATACATCAAAACGGTATATTGAAGACTTCGGAGACACCACCGTTAAATGCGATCGCCCATAACTTCAGAAAATCACAACCTAGTAATTTTAGCCATTACTTTTCTAATAATTTAGTCTGATTTTACCACCAAGTTGTGAATTTTCCTTTGCGTAATAGCTTAGTTTCATGACAGCAAGTGATGAGCACAAATTGCGTTTCGCTCCTGCTCGGCCAAGGCAATAAAAAGTAACTAACAAACAAACAAACAAACAAACAAACTTCATCGACAGTGTAACTCCTATTTATTTTGAGTAAATTAAAAACCATGAGGGTTGCATGACAACACAACTGAATATTTCATATCGACGTGTGAAAATATAACAGATTTTTTTTTTTGCCGTGTTAAGCTTATTTTTACATTATACACATACAAGACAATTACAGTCTGATAATCCAGTTCTACTTCAGTTAGTGTTCTAAATACCTTACTCCTATATAAAAGTGCATTTCCTTGTTGAAACAGCAGTCATTTTCAAAGACCCAAATTCTCAGAGATAATAATCTTTTTTTTTTTTTTTTTTTTAAAAAGGTGTACAAAAACTTCACCCTGAGTATAAAGGGCTGAAATAACAGTTAATATCAAGTAGCTTTTCATTTATACTGAATTTTCATATTTACCATTCATTTCTAAGGTCGTTGTGTGTTTTGACGTGAATACACACTCTTACTTGTGATGGTAGCACATCACAGACCCACACAGTCATGAATGCATATTCCAAAAGCAGGCTTCATCTTTTAGGAAGCCTCAAACCTTCTTTATATCATACTGGCCTCGTGATCATCTCAAGTCATCTCAAACGGACGTTTAACCTGACACCGGGCAAGGTTTTTCTCGGGCCAGGGAACTAAACGACCACAGTCGCAGGACAGCGTCTCTGCCGTGTCAGCTGACTACAGGCGACCCAATTCCCCGGCTCACCTCGGCACCCAACAGGTGCAAACTCAGCCCTAAAATGGACCCCGCCTCCTTAAGAAAGTCAATGGTCAGTAGCTACTATTTCAGAACTGTTCAACTGACGGGTTTCACAATCCAAATGGCCAAGTCATTGCTGAGCGCTGGCAGAAGTTGCTTTTGAACGGCTTCACTTGAGTCCAAACTACACGTTAAGCAAAGGCACTACTGTTAGCTTCACTAGGGCCCACGAGCGGTAAAAAGATTCTAGTAACTCAAACACTTATTAAAAATGCTGCTACAATTCAGTTTACCAGCAACTGCAACAGAAAAACATAAACATACAATGTAAAAAAATACGCACTATTTTATAATTTATGAAATACACAAGTATAACATGCTTTTTTTTTTTTTTTTTACAAAAGCAGAGAAGAGGAAACTTAATTGTTTAACTGGAATGTCTACAAATAAACCGATGTTGAAGACCTGGAGGAACTGTGGACCGCCACAGTAACGAGCTGAAACAGTCATTCTGAGAGCCGCCCTTACGAGCTCTCAAACGCTCCTCGTCACGAGAAACCTTGCTCCTTAGTTTCGCTGCCACACACACACACACACACGGGTGAGAGAGTACAGCTTACATCGGCAAACATAGTCCTCCAAGAGTCCAGGCGGAGAGAAGCCTAAGCAAAGTCCGAACCCGAGTCAAATGCCTGAGGTAATTCACTCGGGACAAATGAGGGGGTGTGTCAGCGTTCTGCTTCGTCAAAGGGCAGCTTCATACGTTTCCAAGGAATAATACAGAAGGATTAGGGAGAAGACTACAGCGGTCAAAAGATTCTTCTCGAGGTCCTCTGCGCTCGTCCTGGTAATAATTCATTCTTTCCCTGCTCTGTTTTACCATCTGAGTGGTGAGAGGTCAGTGGTGAGACAAGTCACACATTAGGACAGCTAGCACCACCAGGGCGGCAATAGCGATCGGCGGAGAGCCGGTGGGCCGGCGGGCTCAAAGAGGTGCGAGTTTGCCATTCTGTTGGTTGCCGGAATCGCACAGGTCGGACACCCGGCAGTAGAGGAAACGAAAGGAGTGACGCTGGGGCTGGGCGTGGATCTCAGCCTTGATCCTCAGCGGCTGGGCGTCCGGAGTCAGCCGCCGGCAGGTGCCTCCCGTAAGCAAGAAGAGGGCGTGGCTCTCCGGGTCCCCAACGTGGAATCTGTCCGCGCACACCTGGCACACCTCCTCAGCAGTGGAACGGGAAGCCACTGGAATCGTCTTGGCCGTGTAGCCGGTGGTGTCAGAGTCCTGAAATGCTACCCGCAGGTAGTTCTGTGCAAACACACACCAAAGAGCCCTGTATTGACACTGGTCCGAGGACTAAGAAATTATGAACGCTCTGTTAACGCTATAATTAGCACAAAAACTTCAGTCAAAAACAAACTCATCAAAAGGTTGTTCTCTGTTATCTGGCTGTTCATTTAATCTGAAATGTAAATCTGTAAAAAAAAAAAAAAACAAACAAAGAGAAGCTGGCATCTGGAATCTGACACTTGAAATATCTGGTTTCGGTAGAAGCTGATCAAGTTGGCAATTACCTGCAAGTCCTCGATGGAGGGCGTGCTGTGACGGGCCGTCCGCCGGCGGTGCCACTGCTTCAGCGTGTTTTGGGTCTCTGAGCTGAGCACCCGCGCTGCCTGTTCTTCCTGCATGTTCTTGATCAGAGACATGGCTCCATAGAAGCTGGTCACGTAGTACCCGCCTGTGGGGGGAGGGGGATTGTCAGTCCTCTGCCTCGGGAAGAGGGTGGGAGGGGACTGGGAGGGGAGAGGATTACCTTCTCCGTTCAGCTGAGAGGGTTCCAGCAGCTCCATCATGTACAGGATCTCAATATCCAGGTGGGGCATCTCACACTGTGCCAGGGTGTAAGTCAGCAAGGGCAGGAACTCGTCTGCTCCGTAAGAGCGACCTGTCAGGTACACACGCACGGCGGGCTCTTTAAGTGTGTTTTCCACGCCGTGTCTCTATATCACGCGACACACTCAGCATAAGAGTACACGGCTCTACGTGTTCATCTGAGAGTGAATTTCCAGCCCTGCCTCCGTCGTGCCTGTGAGCATGCGGCCCCGTGTACCGGTGCCCGCTTGTGATACCGCCTGCTCACCTGAAGTCCCCTCCATGGTGACGTAGATGAGCTTGCACACTTGCAGCAGGAACTTCACCTTCTTCTCGGGAGAGTACATCTTTTGCATGGTGCGCAACTTGTTACGGATCTTCTCCACGACCACCCGGTCAGGGGCCGTGACGCCGTCCACGCCGAACTCCCGGGCCGGCTTGGCCTTGGCCAGGACCGTGTTCTCCTTCAGCCGCTGCCACTCGCCGCTCCTTTCCAGGAAGCCCTGCAGGGCCGTCTCCACCGTACTCTTCAGTGGCTTCAGCACACATTTCTGCACGGCCTTCTCCAGCACCTGGTCTGTGGGTAAAGAGCCGGAATGGTGAGCCGGGCCTTCTTTTCTGCGTCAGCGTTTCCGTGTGTATATCAGTACTGCTACCGCAGGAAGCGGCGTGATGATTCATGCTGAACAGTCTGATTTTCTGCCCAGCAAAAAAACACCAACGAAGCATAAACTAAATCCCACCGAACAGAAACCAAGACCAAGCCGAGTCAGATTGTGGTGACAGGGGTCCAGGAAATGGGCCTGCCTGTCAGTCTCTCTTCCTCGTGTCCCTGGGACAAAGTCTTGTGAACTTCCGGAGGCCGGCGGGACGCAGCGTTTAACGGGTCACTTGGACTGGGGAGAGACTCGGGTGTCTGACCAAGGCTGACTGCTTGCTGACAAACACGCGTGTGTAGGAGACACGAACGCAGGACTTGCCACAGAGCCACAAACCATCCTAACCACACTGCCAAAAACATAGCCAGCAAGCACTTCCTTAAAGTTACTGAGACAGAAGGCGACAGCTTGACCTCATGGAAAAAACCATGCACACGCGAGACAGCATTATCAAAGCCGACTGCAGACTCTGATGTCCCGTAAATATATTTACAATTTGTTTGATTCAGAGAGAGGCTCTGGTAAACAGGCCAGCTGATTTCTCGGCAATTCACTCCTTATCAAAGTTTATGGTGTTAATCTTAATCCTTCGGCAAGCCTTCCTCGAAGACACCCGACCGGTTTGGGCACCCTTGCAGCAGGGAACCATAAATCAGTTTGAAGTGCCAACTCTCTCGTGCCACCGGAACATGAATCCCACACGATGTTGGTGACGAGGCTCAACCGTGTCCTGACTTGACTGCCCTGCGTTTATTTCTCTACTTAGCTGAGCGTCTTCAAGACAGAGGAGAAAGGGGGGAAAAATGCTCCGAAATCAAAAATGTCCACAGACTGTTGATATCGGCTCTATACACGTGTCCGGCACAGACTGCCAGGCCACAGACCGCCGCAGAATCCACAAACCCTGTGGGTGTGCCTGGCATTACAGAAACCCATATTTGTCCCCGAGTGCCCACTTCCAGTCACTCGGCTAAACTTCACCGGGAGGGAGTTACCAGAGCGGCCGAATGGGGAGTCGCACCTCGATGTCAGTGAGCGAGGGGGGCACGGGAAAAGTGACCGGCTGACCCAAATTCTTGAGGGGAGCTCGCTAAAATACTTGTGCATTGCAAAATGGCTGCATTTCAGCCAAATGCCATCAGCCATTTCAGCCATTCTGCATTTCAGGGAGAAGCCACCCATTTCCCAGGCAAAAGAGCAGAAATACGGACTGTGGAACTGGACTGTTCCAGCCACGGATCCCTCTTCTACTTTTTCACGCACGTTTAACGGGAAGCGTCCCGGCTGGAAGGTCTGAAACAATCACGCGTCAACCAAACGGCGTGGCCACTTCTCCCAACGGCCAGGACACAAAAGCAAGCGTGGGCGACACACCGAGCCAAGCATGCGCTTTGGGAGAAATGAGAAGTTCAAACAGGCTCAAGTCATCACCGCGCATCTCCATGCTGGGCTATAAAAACAACCCAGAAAATGAGACTAACCTCAACATACAAAAAAAAAAAGCCACAAATCCACCCACTCACACTGGCCACGGTATGGTGGTGGTCAGCAGACCAGACCCAAACCCACCCACACACACACACACACAACACCTGTGCATCTGCCATCGTGGGGATTCTTACCCATGTGTCTGCGCATGAGGCGTCACTAGAGATTTGTGGTTGAGGCTAGGCCTTTACTATGGGGAGCCGGTTACAAACAAAATTCATGACATGCAACAAAAAAAAAAAAAAAATTACTGAGGAGGGCTAAAGCCCCCTAAAACAGGCCTAAGAATGTCCCTGGTCAGCGCCTTAATCACACAGACCCAGAAACCAAACGGTACAGTCAGACAACCACGCTAGCCAATCACAAAGGGTGCAAGTAATGCATAGGCAGCCACCCCCCAGGTCATAAAATGGTTTGGTCTAGGCCAACCAATCAACATCTACCTGAAAGTACTATTCAGCACAACACAATGTGAGCCTTGTTGACTGTGGTCAGTGGAACAGGGAACCAGTGCCACTACCGTGGCCAGTTCTAAGAAACCATAGTCCAACTTACTACTACCTAGTTCTTGTATTTTATGAATGGTCATACAAAGTATTCGTGTCCTGGACCAATCAGACAGTGTAATGGGGGAAGTTAACAGACGTGTCAACGTGATGGACAGGCTCTAGAGGAGCCGCTCTACGGTCTAACTACTATCCTTTGGCATGAACCTTGGCCTGCAGAACTTACATTTTCATGTCTGCCTGCGGATACGTTTGTGTGGGCCGGTAACAGAGTCACATCAGCGAGAGAACGGCACTATTGAAAGCCTCCTCCCCCACCCAGCCCCTATTTCAGAAACCCAGAGTTCTCAACGATGCGCCTGTTTATAATTAGCAGGGTGACATCAACACCACCAGTGTATGCGTCATTAATTGGCAGCATTAAATTACCACTGCCGGATTGAAATGGGATCTTTATTGCCACACAACCAAAGCTGGTGGAAATTTTTTGTTTGGTTTCGGTTTTCTGTAATGGACTCTAAATGTTTTTTTTTTTTTTTTTTAAATTTGGCCAACACCTGATATATCGTGCCAGACTGTCTTAGCTCCGCAGAATTTCCCCCAGAAAAAGACATTTAGTGCCTCCCACCCTGCTCTGTCTGCCAAACATGAGGATGCCTCACCGATCTGATCTTCTGGGATGAAAGTGTGGATGGGGGGGTCCAGCTCAGAGCTCTGGGCTAGGTAGGACTTGGACTGGGTGATGAACTGCCGCAGGGTCTGCAGCAGGTCAACGCTGGAAGCGTGGCAGCTGTGGTTCTCCCGCAGGTACGTCACAAAGTCCTGCACCAGGCAGCCAAAGTAGGTGGTCTTGTCGCGCGCGAGGTGCTGCACCTGGCGGACGGCGCGGTGCTCTGGGATCACCAGAGAGCCCAGCAGGACTTTCATCCTGGACAGCGGCTCATGTAGCGCCCGCGACAGCGAGGCCGAGCTCGACCGCTGCCTGACCTTGACGGGGAACGGTGAAGTGGCTTCCCGCTCGCTCTCAAGGCTGATGCTGTAGTCTTCCTCTTCCAGTCCAACCTCCTCACCCTCATCTTCTTTCTCCTCCTCTTCTTCCTCCACGCTGCTGTCAGTCATACCTCGGATCAGGTACCGATTGCCTCCGACGTCCACCGAGTCCGAAGAGGAGGTGGAGATGCTCGTCAAGCTTATCCGGTTGTCCGACTCTCTCCTCTCCACGGTCCCGGGCGCCACCCCATCATCTTGACCATATCTGGAGGTGGAATCGTCCACCCCTGAGGAAGTGCTGTAGCCACTCGATCTGAGCATGCTACGATACAGCATCTTCTGGACGGTCTGTGCACCCGGCGACTTGGTGTCCAGGAGGTGCGACTCCGGCACCGGGTTAATCCAGTACGCCATCTCGGGCATCCTTGGCTTCTCCTGCGGTGGTGGCGGGCAGGACGTAGAAGTCGTCAGCGGTGCTGTCTGCGGGGATGGGGGAGTATCGGACTTCTTCTTTGGATCCAGATCCTGAAGGAATATCGGGTTCAAGAAGCAGAGCGCGGCACCGGACTGGCTGGTACCCGCCCGGTAAGGTACGCGGGTCCACGTGGCCGCGGGGTCGTCTTTGCCGGCTGTCTGTGCTACGGAGTCTCCCTTCTCCCTACAGAGAGTGGAGCCCCAGAATCCTGTGCATGAGAGGAAAAAACCGTCACCGGCTGTAACAGCACGCAGCAGATTGGTGCCGGTCAAACCCGAACGCACGGCCACCTCACGGGAGGGAGAGCGTGCCGACAGCCAACACGTTCACGGCACAAAGGCACCGAGACTTTCGACACCAAAATTTAAAAACTCAAAACACAGAACACAATCCTCGGTACTCACGTTGATGTCGTTCGGCAAGACGCGGGCAATGGAAGAAAAACAGATTAATCCCTCAGAGAGGATACATGAGAAGCGGAAGTCATATGCTGTGTTGCAGAAGTCTAACTAGCTAGTGAGATTACACACTCAAACAAACTCGACTGAGTGACTCACACACGGCGCGACGCTTATGAGGAGGCGGCAGCTGACTCTGCTGACTCCACCCCTCTGAAACTCCTCCTCCACAATGCCAAACATTGGCAAAATGCTGGGAAATGGGAAGAGTCCTCGCCCCAGGAGTTTCCCCTCCCTGTTTTAAATCTCTCAAGTGGAAAAACCAGATTGCCTCAACTTGCCAAAATGCCTTTGCTCCATTTCTGCCGTCTCCTCAGTTTACTCCCAGAAAGAGAACCGCAGCGGCTTCTCACTAGAAAATGACTCGGCCTTCATCGTTATCATTCAGCGGCCGGTGCCGCTGAGAGCCGTTTTGCAGTTGTGCGACTGGTTTCACGCTTCAGAAGGGCCATCAGAGTAGGATTGCGTGACAGATGCCAGCAGAAGGTGCTCACCGACAGGCAGAGCTCTCTCTTTGTCGGGGAATTTCCCGTACTTTCTTAGTCAGCTCGTCTGAAATCTAAACCAAAGCCGCTCTAAACCCAAAACCAGGTTTTCCACGATGGGAAACCAAATACCCGACATCTAGTGGTCACAGCCGGCCCGGACACCGACCGGTGGTGCCAGACGTACGTACGGCTGGTCTTCGGGTTACACACACACGTCTTTAAGAGCTATGTGCTCATGCAGTCGGTCATGTAAAAAGAGAAGGGATGTAGGACCGGTGACCGGAAAGTCTGGATTTCACACTGAAGTCGTCCCCCGTTAAGAGGGACACCGGTACTCCAGAAGATTGGATCTGCCAGGCAGGCTCTCCAAGGGGAAATTTGTGTGGCAAAAGCACCAACACCAATGCAGCACTCATCTTGTAAATGCAGTAACACAGAGACAGAAGGGAAAAAAAAAAAAAAAGTACACAGAAGGCGAAGCTAGAGAGATATAGATGACAACATCAAGAGGCGGGGATGATGCAGATGAGCTGGTGGAGGTGCCTGTTATCATCCTAGTTTCATGGTGACAGGCACCTGTTCCACATTTGTCCCTGGAAGAAATCTGTTCTAGGGGGCTCCCTGGTACACTGGAAATCAACCAGCAGCTCCTTTGTCTCGCTAATGTTCTCCCGCAGGTGGTTCTACACCCCTCCACTGGCCTCCTCTACTCTGAGTCATCTCCACGGCAGATGCGGCCTACCGCGGAGGCATCCCGGTAGAAATTTTGCGAACGCCGTAAGCTGCTGCGATATCTGATCTCTGCTACGCACAGCCTTGAGAAAATCCCCCAGCGTGGAAAAAACTTTTTTACCGATAGCTGTCTGGTTCTTTTGGAGAGAAGAATTTAACCTGAGTAATGTGGCAGGAAAGAGATATTGCAGACTACGGTATTGAAAGCTTCCTGTCAAGACATCGTCAAGCCTGTCTAACAGGTTCAGTGACGTCAACCAGAAAAATAAATAATGCATCGAGTATCACATTGCACACGAGAGAGAGGGAGAACGCCAGTCTTTGGTGCTTTTATCGCGTTCAAGTGAGAACCAGATTTTCATGTCCGAAATACCGCCCAATGCGTAAATACGGGAGGCATTTCCGTCCGCCGACGGGTATCAAAGTCCGGTGCAGATCTTTACAAGCCACATGTAGATTGTCAGAAGCGGGAAAAAGCCTTGGGCAAAGGAGGAGGAAATAATCCTTCTAATTAAACGGCCACCCCGTATTACGGCGCAGCTCTCGAGTGACCGCTCAAGCAAATTAGAACGACAAGCGGCTGAGAAAGGCCAGAGGGCAGCTCGCGTTTTCCACAGAGATTTTACACGTCTGCTGGATTAAGAAAAACCAAGGAAAGGTGGTGTTAAACATGGAGGGCACAACAACAAATGCCCAACGTCCTCTGTTTTGCCGCTAGCTTTTCCACGTCGGGGTGGAATTAGGGCACTGTGCGCCAAGGGTGCCAGTACACCCCTTCACTAATTAAGCAACTTAATCCACAGGCACAAAAGGCTACACCCAAGACCGCTGTTGCGGGGGTGTGGACCCTGATGTCCAGCTCCACCTCTGTCTCCAGGGGTGGTGTGTGGTTTTGTGGGTTAGATGTCCGGGACTCTCTCCAGAAGGGTGTTGATTCAAGTCCCAAGGCTGGCAAAAGTGCTCCTATCACTATCAGGCCCTTAATCTTAAAGCTGCTTCATGTACTCCGGTGTATCTGCTTCATCGCCCGTCACTACACACAAAAGTTCAGCTCAATTAATAATGTAAGGTAACGTCAGCCGATGCCCGGTTTGCCTCTCTGTGTTCTCCCCTGTGCAGACATCACAATAGCCACATGGTTCCGTTTGACTAGCAAGTACATACACACGTGTGTGTGTGTGTGTGTGTGTGTGTGTGTGTGTGTGTGTGTGTGTGTACAAATAATCATTGGTAAGGTGATCAGGCAGTTTTGCCAATGCATGTTGTCAGGCAAAGCAAATGTGAAAAATCAGTGCTTAGCATGACAAGTACAATGATAATTATCATTTACCCTGCTGAGTTTCTCTACTGACGCTATTCAGCTCAATGGCCACACAGCACAGTCCCCTGTCACACCATCAAAACGCCCGATGCCTTCAACGCTACGCCACCTGCTGGCCCGCTGAACACCTCGTCGGGGCTTTTGCGCTCATCAGCTCGTACCTGGCCCCAGCTGGGCTATTTCCTCCAGGCACGCTCTGCTCCTGGTAGTGGCAATGGCTTCTGGGAGTCGCAAGGTAAAGGGCAAGACATCTCTAAGGGGTTAAAAGGGAAGATTATTTGCATGGCGAATAAATCTCGCTCAATCGACACAGCCCACATTCAGGCCACAGTAGGTAGGTTGGCAAAGTGAGCAGCACGGAGTGGCGCACTGGGCCTCTGGCTCAGCCCTGCTTAGTTCTTCCCTGCCTATTGAAAGGCGTTAGTCTGCATGCTGGAGCAGAGTGTTGACAGACATACACCATGTCCCTCCCTTTCCATCCCTAACGGTTCTGTCATGCTGGTAGAGGAAGGCTACTTTAGCACCCCCTGCCCCCAAAGCGTTCAGCCTCAAAATTCTACCGTAACAGAATCCAAGCGTGCCATAAAAGAGGAATTGTTTTGCAGCGGTGGGGGCCATTAATGGTCTTGTGTCCTGGGGGGCCTACTCAGGTGAAGTGGAGGTAGGTGTTCATGCCAGGCATAAAAACTCGGGAGTCTTAATGAGGACCACCTTCCTCAGGAACCACAGCTTAGCATCGCTCGCCACCGCTCTGGAATGTCGTGGCCTAAGCATGGGATACTTACTCATATCTGCAAGCCAAGCAAATTCCCGAGTGCTAAGGTTAAGTTAGGAAAACACTATAAATATGTATGCAAATACATAAATGATAATACTGTTTAACCCAAAACGCCAACCTCAGCTGGTTCAAATCCAAAACAGTCAACATTAAATGCCAAAAAGAATGACCTTTTTTAAATTACAAAATATTCACTTCAAATACGGTTTCTTATTTGATAGTGTTAGGCAGATTGAGTCTGATTAATCAATGCTACATTAAAGACGGTGCCCATACAGTATATTGAAAAATCACAGAAATTAAAAAATGATTTCCGCCTTCGGGTTTACAATGGTACGGAAGTATGGGCTCCTTTTACATCAATGATGCCAGTTTGTGGCTGAGTGCATAATGGTGATAATGAGCGAGACACTACTAAGTCACATATGTGACTATCCATCCATCCTTTAAATGCTCATCACGTGACCGCCCAGACATCCAAAGGGCCAGCCACCTCATATCAAGAACTGATGGAGCATCAGGTATGCATGGAGAACAGAGCGTGGGAACCCTCTTACCTGTTGATACAGTAGAAGGCCACCATGTGAAACAAGTCAGCGAACCCGATCCCTGAGCCTTCCAGACAAAATGCTGAAGGTATGAGGAGACACAGGGGGTGGGGGGTGCCAGTAAACAAACTGAGTGCAAAGAAAATCCCAAAAAACCTGTTGGGTCACTCTGACTTTCAAAGATGAATGGCCTGTGCTAACAAGTTATATCAATCATACTGGTTCAATCCCTTTAAGCATGGAAGAAAAATAAACAATACAGGACTAAAAATGTTTTGTCAATGCATTAGGATGTCGGCTGTCATCGACAGGCTCTGAAATCCATAAGTCATGTCTGACTGGATGCATCGCCATCGGGACTCCGTCATTTATGTCCTTGCTGATGCAGCCATGTTTGAAAGGGAGGCGATCCCTTCACGAAGCGCTCCCTGAAATAAAAAGGCTCTCTGCCAGCCCTGGCTTGCATTCACATTCGCTGGTTATGAGGACAAGTTAATACAAACCAACAAAGGGGAAGAATTCATTCTTAACGTAGCCGTTTTGGAACGCGGGCACTGCGATAAGTGTTTCCAAAAGAAAAGGTGAACCGCTAGAGCTCCAGGGTGGAGCTGGGTCATTCCAGCCTGAGCCATTGGCACAGGTTTTTCCTCTAGCAAAACTGCCAAAAACATAAACTACTCGATGCAATCAAGTCCAGCTACACACCGTTTAGCATGCTATGCTTATATGCTTCACTATCTGTCAAAGAAAAAGAAACACACAGGCCAGTGATGAAGCCAATGATAAGGCCACCTCCAGGAACAGGAAACAGTATGGATACGCTTTCCTAGCTGCTGTAAAGGACCAGAGAAGTAAATATGCTGACTCATACTGTATAGGCTCTCCTCTACTGGGAAGTCCTGAACGATGTCATCAGAGAAGGCGTCCATGCGCAGGGAGATCACTTTCTTCTTTAGCCTTGCCGATTTCCTCACCAGAAACACCTGAAACACCACCGGCACAAGGAAATAACAAGGGCTTCGCGTACATGTCAGTCATGCCGATGGAATGGGCAACAGTGCCAAAACATCTTGATGAAGTTCAGTAATCTAAGTTACGTGAAAGCCAACTAAACCGAGGCACAGCGTGGCCAGAGACTGTGGTGACATTCCACTCTTGAGACAAACAGCCATTTCGTAATCTGGGACAATCGCCATGTACATCAAGGGGTCTTGCCAGAGGGCAGCATTTTACCACTTAAACCCAGCTGACCTCTGCCGCAGACACAACAAGGAAGAGATGTGCTTTGAACACAGTGTGTGACTGCAGGTGCAGGCTACAGGTGCAGACAGTAAATGCACCACCACTGTGCCTTATACTCACCCCCGGGGGTTGCGACTGCAGAATGCGGGTGGCCTCCTCGTCACCGAGGCCCAGGAGCAGCCACACCGGGTGAGTCTGCTTCAGTCTGTCTAGGACACTTATCTGTCTGCGCAGTGAGTCATAGCCAGAGTCCCTGGTAGCAGGTGAGTTTCCAAAGGTGGAGGACTCGAGAAAGACATCATTCGTCTGGCTCTCCAGCCTGCAGACGTACACAAGTGGCGTTGGGACACATGCAGACTTAACATCGAACTAAGCTCACACGCACACACACACGCACATACAAATGCTCTTAAGTAAACAAAACACATAGACAGTAATTATCATTCCCAGAAAAAACATTCCACAAATAAAAATAATATGATCTGTCTCCCTCTGCTGGACAGACAGGGCCGCCACGCCACAGCTTCTGAATTTTTGACCCACCATCGCGGGACCGCCTCAGCTGGCTCTCCATCAGCGAGTGAGGCCGCTTGCATAATCTCATTGCTCAGCTCTCTGATCTCTGATGAAAATCTGTGAATCAACTGTAACACATGAGACAGAAGGGGTTGCAGCAAATTAGACCAAACACGCAAACTTCCCATGCAGAACAAGGAAATCGAACCCGGGCCCATAGAAGCTGGCGATTAAAAAAATATATATATTAACAACAATAAAACTAACAATGGCTGCGCCATTCATTTAATAAGGGGAAAACGCTTTGAGAAACATTCCAGCTTGTTTTACTTAAAACACAAGGGATGAAGGTCCGGGAATTTATAAAAATGACGGAAAGGAAAATCGGCAGTCTTCTGGTCCCGGTGAGCAATCCCGATAAAGCGCACAAGGTGGCGCCATACCTCCACTCAATCCAACCCTGGGTTTACTTACATAGTGCCAACCTTTTCAAATGCCAGAGGAAACTGGCTGCTCGTATTCTAAACCTCGGGAAAGGCAAAAGGTTGTTCGAGGTTTACAGGCAATGCCATTATTGACAAATGTGTAGGTCCTTCTGAGGAAGTCATATGGTTGACGCTTCACTCTCTTCCCATCCGTTCATAGACGATCCAAGACACAATTCGATGGCTTAAATTACTTTATAGTCAGAATATACGAGGGGCAAAGGTCAAAAGACCGTGTGACTCCCTTTTTTGTAGGTCGTTTGTATCGCGGGTACAGATCAGACCGCCATTGTCTTTTGCGGCAACGAATACCTTTAAAACATTAAAATTATGTTAGGATTCCATCGTCGGGATGACAAGGAACGCAACAATATTAATCTACAGATTATCCATTACGTCACCAAGGTGATAAAGGATTAAGAATACACTCAACAATGGCCAATTAAGCGTATTAAGGCTCCCACAAAACGTGAGCGAGGAAAAGCAAATTGTTCTATTTTTCTGGCCAGTGGCTCCCATGCCTTGATCATACAACATATGCTTTCCCGTCTCCACATCCTCCAAACTATCTTTCAGTGCCCAAGACAAAGTGATACAGAACATTCCTTCTGATGATTTCAATAGAACTTGTTTGAAACGGAGTTCAAGACTTGAATTTTCATCGCCTGGAGTTTTTCCAGGCGTTAAGCTGCAGCGCTTTGATAATATCTGTATTATCGCCGGTGCTAACACACACTTGTTCTTTCAATCCCCATGACTCGAGCGCAAGGCAAATCATTTCTGCAGTGTGGTCCTCTGGGAACAATGACGTCTGTAAACAGTCCCTACCTTACCTGCACTCGCTGTCGATATCACATAACACGGATCGACAGATTTCCACACATCGTGTGCGTTTCATCGCCCAACACAACGTGTCAAAAAATGAGCGTCTAAACCAAAGATCAGTAATTCTGAAATTTTTCACTTTCCAAATATCAGCAAGGATTATAAAGGAATTATATAACTGAAGCAAAATTATGGCAAAATTTTAAACTGACAGTAAAAATTCAGCCCCCATTTTGTAACAACTCTGGTTGCACAACATCAAAATCTAATCTATACCAGTACAAATGATCAGGCCAAGTACATCATCTATACCGGTTTCACTGGGTACCCAAAGCCGCTGGGGGCTGTTCACATGCCACACAGGCAGCATGGCCCTTCAAGTCTATACAGAGGAGAAAACACGCTCTTCCCGCTCGCAGAACCTGATTCTGCTCTGAATCACTAACATCGCAGTACAAACCTTCGCTTAAACAGTGCCAAGCCTGACATCTCAAAGGCTTGCACTAGATTTGGCAACGTGCTCCGTAACACAACCGGGGTGCCGGGGGAAGGGCGAATAAACAGCATTTCAAGACGACGCCTGTCATTACCACCGCACCACTAGCCTGATTACGGAAGTTGGACAAGGTCCATGTGAGACACATAAGGTGACTGACAATCAAAGTAATAAAGAGACTGTCAAACAGAGATACTAATCCACAGAACCGGATAATGAAGGCACAGGTAATGACATGCAGGGAAGAACACTGACACGGAATATCGAACAGGAATAACAAGGAGACATACAGGAGAATTAGAGAGGCAAGGTAACAGAAAGACAGACAGTAAGAGGTTAAAACATACAGACAGGCAGTCCTTCAGATTCTCCCACCTTGAAAAAACTCCCACGTCTGTCCATTATGCGGGGCTGTGCAGGAACACTCCGCTCCGGGCTCCGTGAGCAATCACGACTGCGTCTCCATCTACAGGCGCCGTCAGTCCCACAGAGGAGAGGCAGTTACGTCACAGTCGAGGAATGGAAGGAAGCAGGGGCACCCGTGGACCTCGTCGCTAGCCCCGGTCCGGCTGTGCTGTCAGCCGCCAGCTCACAAGGCGACACCGCTATACAAAACCGTTATGCACACAGAAATATCACACAGTCTTTCCACTGTACACCCGTTATGTCCATCAATTTTACAACTGGTGTCCTGGAACAGGGTTGTACTGAGTGTGGAACCTCACGAAACACATGGCACACAGGGCAGGGATGGGATGCAGAGGTAGTGGTTCACTTAATCTACACCTCACTGGGAACCTTTGCTTATATCAGAAAAACATCAGATCCAACCCTCTTGAATAAGTAAAGGCTATAGTGCTAACTGCTGAAGCACCTAGTAAAAATTAATTAATTAAGCAAGCCTATAAAGACCTCAGATTTATTGACAGCACTTGTGACAATAAACCATCCCTCCCTACACACCCTTACCATTGCACACGTAATGCCAGAAGGTATCCCCGGTCGATATGCTGACTGGCCTTCGCCTGAATGCCTCCACGTTGGCCAGAACGTGCAGCACCGTGACGCTCGGCGTGCCTGGCACGAGGACATTATACGTACGCTATAGCGTTCTCGTGCTGTCACCAAACGAATTTCTGCAGCAAACACTAAAATAAGCCTCGGGAATCAAGTATACAGGAAAACAACACTCACCGTGAAGAAACTAATCCCAGCGAGGCGAGCCACCCGCATGCTAACCGAACAAACGCAACACTGACGAAACCCGCGAAAACACTGCTGGGGGCTTGACATCTGAGCGCAGCCAAAGAAGGCTTCGCTCTTCACTACACATTCGTACCGGAGGTCTCTGAGGGGTAAAATATATGCCTTGTCTTCTGTCAAGCAGTGCATTCAGCTTAAAAACAACATACAAGGATATTCACATCGAAATACAGGAAGCTCCTTGTGCTTTTCTGGCGTGGAATCCAATTTAAACAGCGAAATGCTTACAGGGAATTCTTCCACACGGCTAATGACTGCACGTGACGCACATGCAAAGAAACAAGACAACATATTTTACAAAAATTACTTATGTGGCGTGTAGCGGAGACCGCTCGTCGATCCGGCTCGAAGGACCAAATAAAGCGGAGACCGCTCTTCGTTCCCGTTCTGCGGGAACCGCTGATAGCTCAAAGAGCAAAAAACAGCCAAGAACAACTTTTTCGTCAGATCTGAAATATGAATACACCCAGGGTTTATCGTCAACAGAGAATAGAAGAGAACAAGTCTTTGGTTCAGTATGCTTGATGTCAAATGATGGTGGAATACATAAGAAACACCTCATATCTACAGTAAAACATGGTAGCGGCGAGTAAATACAAGGGGGGTGTTAACATCTGCAACACAATGAATTTTCCAAAGTACCAGGGAACTGAGGGTGGCTATACCCCGGAAAAGCTAATGCAGCTCGATTACGTGCCACTTTCTCCCCTTCTCCACGGCTCCGCCTTTAAGCCGCGCCGGGAAAGAGGATCCCGCCCTCTCCTAGGGCCCTATTTAGCGGCGGACAGCCACTTAGCGTTTCCATTCTTCAAGGGGGGGTTGGGGTCATCTATGGGGAAACGGTTGCTGTCCGGTAGTGTGGTGCTGATCGACGATCGCCCTCCATGTGGTCGATTCCCGGTTGGCCGTGGTCGGATTGACACTGATGTACCCAAATTTCAGCAGCATGTCTTGCTACCATCTCAATACCCGACAATAACGGGCAACTTTTCTCGCAGCGTTTTAAATCAAATCATCTTCATCGACACAACAAGCCGACAAGCGTGGAGAGTAAAACTGTCCTCTGATGTAGAGCAAACAGGAAAAATCCGTCAAAGACTGAATAAGAGCGGCGGGGCTGTGTGTGTGGGGGGGGGCCTCACAAAATTAACACAGTCTCAGGACAGTTTACTTGAAATATTCCCATGGCTAGAAATATAAGCCGATCAGTTACCAACCAGAGTGGTAAATATGCCGATTACCCATCGAGTTTACAAAGCGACAACATTAATTCAGCACCCAGATTGCATTTCACGTAAAGCAGCAGTGAAAAGAAAGCATATGGTAGAAGCAGCAATGAATCGTATGGCTAATACGATTGAAGTTAATGACGGACCAACCGATTGGTCAGTTCGGGATACTCCCACCCACCACAGGGTTCGAAGCCTCATTTGTCCCATCACTAATTGAAGC
>JAACJT020023467.1:0-22491 GCA_009936485.2 Gymnarchus niloticus | reverse complement strand
ACTATGTAAAGCGCTTTGCGACCGTGCTCCGTGTTAAAAGCGCTATATAAATAAAATTGAATTGAATTGAATTGAATGTACCAAGCCCACCCTGCTGTCTCCACGGCACATACCTGATAAAGTTCAACATGTATGTCTTTTAATAACTAACACTTGCTATCTAATGCTTTGCTTTCTGTGTGGAATCCTTGGAAGATGTAAAAAGAATCTTGAGAGATTGCATTGCACCTTGGGAAACTGAAGTTTAAGGCAGTCATCAGGAGGCTTTAAAGCTCAAAACTGGATTTCTGTTCCATTTCCATTTGTCCTCCCTGTTCACATGGGCAATATATGTTTACACGATGGTTTATGTAAATACCAAATACAAAAACTATTGTTAAATAACATTTAAGACTGAACGTTTCATACATGCATTGTGATGTACTGTGCTGATAAATGTAGCCTAATCCTGTTTAGGGTCACACTATTAACAATCCCTATCAAAACGTAAGATCCCCTTACCCTGCAATCCAGATAATCAACTAGGCTCAGTCTGAGCATGGGTGATGCCGTCTTAACAGAATGACTCAATTCCACCAAAACACAATAAATTTAAAAAGTTAGAATAGATATTGCATTAGAATTTAAAAAAAAATGTCCTCAGTGAAGTGTTGGCCATTAAACAAATGAAACAGAAATACAGTATATCTTTGAACTAATGCTTACCCCTTAAACTACTGAAGCATGTATGCTTGTGGTATATTTCTCTCACTTCTATCCCCTGAGTTTCAGTTTGGTTCAGTGGTTCAAATACTAGATCTGTGCACTGATATCATGATGCAAGCTTTGCTCTGGTACATATTCCAAATCAATTGTAAACCTGTTTGTTACCAGACTTTGGCTCAGCACCTTAGTGCTTATAACATTATGACTGGGAGATTAGATTGTACATCTGGATATCAGAGGAGACTGGATGGTACTTCAGTCTCCTCAGATGTCCTCTCATCCACATATTGGTTATAACGGATACCAAGTCCAGTAATGGTTTTCCTGCAAACTGAAAGAGTTACTGTATCATGCTTAACCTGTTAAGTTTAACATTGAGCTTATACTGCAAGACCAGACTGCTCCAATACAAACGTAAGTAGGATACCATGGTTTCTGTCATGTGTGTAGAGTGTAATGTGTTTAGTTATTCTTCTTTTAGCTATTCTAGGCTAGTCGCTAGACTGACGGAGATGATTGTAGTGTTAGAGAGATATATTTGGACATTAGCAGCTCCGGACATTCATTGTTAGTGACTCCGGATATGTCCATCTCAGGTATCCTGTCTCCCCTGGCTCCACCATTAGAGCCTTTGGAGCAAGGCGAATGACCCAGACCTGACCCTCATCGGCATGATTTGCCTATTCTCTTTTCCAGCAGGTTCTCCGCCCGCAGTGAAGCACCCACTGAATCTTGTATTAAAAATGCTCTGGTAATTGGTGACTCTGTTTTACGAAATGTGAATATAGCAATGCCAACGACCATAGTCAATTCCCGTATTCCAGGCACCAGAGCAATCAACATCACTGCAAATCTAATAGTACTAGCTAAAATTAAATGTAGGTTCTCTGATATTGTTATTCATGATGGCACTAATGATCTCTGGTTGAGGCAATCGGAGATCACAAAAACTAAATTTTGTGGAGGTGTGTAAGATTGAGAAGTTGATGTCTGCACCAGCAATGTGCTCTGGCCACATTCCCTCTAGACCTGGCGATGAAATTTACAGCAGATTATCATAGCTACATTGTTGGCTGTTGGAATAATGTGCAACAAATGATGTGGGTTTTATAGATAACTGGCAGACTTTGGGCAAGCCTGGACTTTTGAAGAGGCATGGAATTCACCCTACATAGCCAGGTGCCAATCTCTTACTGAAAAGCATAGCTAATAGTTGTGGCAGTAAAAATTCTGGACAGACAAGAACCCTCACTGACACTAACGTGGAGACAGGATTTCCTTTATTATAGCAGAACCAACACTCCAACCAGGGGAAAAGAGAACAGGCTTCTAGCTGCCCTCCAGCCCTCTGCTTATGAAGGGCTACAGGCTGCTATCAGTTATTTCCTCAGTTGCTAGGACACACAAACGGCCTAGCTTGCATAAAGTTTCAGTCCCTTCAGATTTCCTGGCATCCAAAACATTATTCTCTGTTGTTTATGTTCCATCATGCCGATGAGAGATTACATATTCTGTCCTACCCTATAATTCTGGTAAAATGATTCCCCAGATCTAATATCAGCCACAACATAGTCTTAATGGAAAATGTTGAATACCAGAGCCAAGTCCAGGCTGCAAACTTGGGTTAACTAAGGTTCGTTATATTGAGACAATGTCTGTTTCCTGCGCTTTTAATCCGAAAGGACTGTTCCACAACAATGTCTGCTATAATAACCTAATAAATATCAAGTTAGAACCTTTGTCACAAAGTACCTTGAGGTCAAGTTCAAACTGGGGCTTTGAAATGTGAAATCTCTGACCCTTAATGCATTACTTATAAATGATACCATAACTGACTCAAGTCTTAGTATTCTTGATAGAAACCAGGCTTAAACAAGATGGCTATGGGGATGGGGCACTAAATGAGTCTACTTCTTCTGGGTACACCTACAAACATAACCCTTATCCTAATCGTCAAGGTGGCAGTGTGGTAGCCATATTTAAGTCTAGTGAAACTGTTTCTGAGCAGCTGTGTTTCAAATTTAACATGTTTGAAATCCTGGTCCTTAAATCCTGGAATGGTCTTCCAGCAGCAGTGTGGGACTCTGGCTCACTGTCTATTTTGAAGTCTAGGCTTAAAATACACTTGTTTAGTCTAGCTTATAAGGACCTTAGGTAGTTACTCTCCAGCTAGGCTATAGTCGGAGGTGTAGAGCTGGGTGGGAATCAGTGCCATTGACTTTGGATGAACTGTTCTGTCAGTGCTGTCGCTCCTACTTTGCACGTTGCTGTGTGTTGTTGGAGTCCTGGCATTTAGGGATTCCTCATGCCTGTCCCCATTGGCTTCATAGTTACTGTATGATGTCATATGTAGTTATGCTGGAGCTCTTGCTGTTTTTTGCAATTACTCTGCCATCTGAAATTGTTGCTCGTCTCATGCACTTTTCTCTCTCCCCACATTCCCCTTTCTGGGGTGGTCTTTTTTGGCGGTCAGGACTCAAGAGATCTCCCTATTTGTCTACTAGCCTACTATGTTCTCCCTCCCTATCACCTGACCACCCTGACCAACTTGGCATTGTCTGAGCTATCAAACCTGATATCCAAATCGATCACCTGGCTGCCTCCTCCAATATGCTGCTGTCCATCTGACTATTCTACTTCATTGTGTTCATATTGTGTTAATGAACTTAATGAACCTGTCCTGTCTGGTGCTGACCAGAGGAGGATGGGCCTCCCCCTTGATTCTGGTTCCTCCCAAAGTTTTTTCCTCCTGAAGGATTTATTCCTTGCCATTGTCTCCTTTGGCTTACTCTCTGGGGACCCTGGGCCTATGACTATGTAAAGCACTTTATGACAATGACCTTTGTGAAAGGCGCTATATAAATAAAATTGAATTGAATTGTTTCTTTCATTGGGTATATTACATGAGAAAAGAACTTTCGAAGGAGAGAAAAAGAACAGAATTATTAACTCCCTTGATAAATATAGGCCAAATCGTTTGTGAAATAAATGATTAACGGTTGGATTTTTTAAAATATTTTTATGGGTAGATCAAGATGATGAAGGTATTTTTCACTGTATATAAACCGTAATAGCCTCTGTGGAAGAACTGAACACAGGTGAACATGACCTCGTTGCTGTAAAAGTGATCACAGGCTAAGATAATTAGGCTTAATTGGCTTATACTCTGACTTACGTGTTTAATATTACAGCTTTGCAGTTCTCAGCATTATTGTTTTGACACATAAAACGATTACAAATCTGTCTCCTAATGTGGTAAATGTTAAATGTTCCTGGCTTATTTGATAGCAAATAGTTCTTTACATCACTCCAACAAGATCAACTGACCTATTCCAGTCCTATCTTAGCTTCTGGTTGAGATGTTCTCAGATTCCCATCCATTTCCTGCCTGAACTTTCAGTTCTATTGTTAGTGATATCCAAGTTCATTTTCAGACACATCGCATTTTCTTTCCCATCCACAACCAATTCCCATTACAGTATATTACATAGCCTCTTCCCACTCGTGTTCTACTTTATTCTTGGGACATTCACCCTTAGACCAGTCAATTACTACCCAACTGAAATTCAGTCCATTTCTTCCCAAGTATTCACAAGTTAAATTGCACCAAATTAGTTCAATTTAAAGATTCTAGTCTTTACAGTCTTTAAAGATTCTAAAAATCTAGTCTGCCCCATCCCAGGATTCCACCAGTCATTTAGTGACATAACCTTATCCAATGTGCTCGCTTGATTAAAAGTGAAGTCATTTTCCACCAAAAACCAGCAACCTTCGAAAATAATGAATGTTCCAATTTCTAGGTGGCAAAATATGATGTCATTTTTATTTTGTCATTTTTTTCTTGGTGTCTGATAAATACATTTGTTTGAATTACTATTACAGAATAGTACAAGATGAAGATGCTTAGGTTCAACACTGTGGCATTTGTGAAATGTGGAAACTGATAAACACATGAACTCTGATTCCAAACAGAACTGCAATCTAAGTTCTAAACTCACCTGTATATCAACTATGGAAGGGAGATTTAATTAATTTGTGACATTTACTTGACTGTGCTTCGACTGCACACATCTCAGCCACACATTCCATTTGCTGCTACTTCACTATATATACTGTGTGTGTGTGTGTGTGTGTGTGTGGGACAGCAGTCACCATCCAGGGGTTCAGACCCTCGATTTTAACATGGCCACTGGGACACGGCCATAACTGCACACAGCACACTCAGAAATCAGAAATCAGAATATCTTTATTGTCATTGTAACGAGTACAACGAAATTAAGTGCGTTCATCGCTGCTTTCTGGGACCACTTGACCTGCCGGAGAAAGCTGCTGCAGAAGCCCGAGCTGTAGGCTGAAAAGGTCAAGCTGAGCACCCGGTCGTCACTCTGGACAATCTTTTCTTTTTCTTGGCCTGTTTTGGGTTCCAATTCCACATCCCCCAGCCCAGTTCCTTCCTGGGTTTTTTCACTTCTGCTATATTATAGTATAATACATTATTATATATTAGTGACTTAAAGGTGATTTTGATGTAAACTTGTTCTATCACAGAGGCACATGGTCCTGAAAGGTCAAAGGAAAGCCTCAGAATGCTTTTTTTAAAGGTTATATGCAATACATCAAAAAGGATGACATACTGCATCATCAGGAACACAAGCTAAACGCATCACTGCTGACTTTGATGAAAGTGGAGTGAAAATTTATCTACTGGAGTAGAAGCAGATGAGGCTGGTGGTGCCGTGTTGTTGGACACTTCAGACCACGGGAAGCAACTTGATGGTGTGGGCTGGGGTCTTAAAGAGACAAAGTGGGCCTGGGGGTGCCCTCTGCATTCTTCTGTGGAACCCTCAGAAGAGCTTCTCAAGATTCTCAGCCACTCACAGGCAACAGGAAATGAGATGGCAGGGGGTGTGTGTGCACAACATGCTGTTATTAAAAAATGAGCAGGAGTCTTCTGAGGCATGACTCCACTACTGATAACTAAGTCTAAATGCTGTTGCTATCTTACTTTAACACATTTAAGGACTTAATTAAACCTGCCAGCATTGATTTAGGCATTGCCTGTATTCTCCAGCAGCATCTTCAATGGTAAGCGCACATTCCCCTAAACAGAAAAGGTTTGAATGGTAAAAACAAATCGTCTAACATTTCTGTGGCAAATACGGGGAGCAAGTTGTGTTTTTCAAAGAGTTCTGTGCGCAGCATATCAGAAGGACAGAACCAAAATCAAATGTAAACAAAATATCCAAGGATAAGTTAATGCCTTTGTTCAATTAACAATTATGCAAAAAAAAAAACCAAAAAAACTTAACATACATAGGCAGAGTAAAAACAGGCCAAGCCTGAAATAAGTCTGGACAGATCATATACAGTCAGATGACAGAGACCTGTGTGTGCTAGCATTGAAAATGGGGCTTTGCTATGGTTCTGTCACAGCGGGGTCAGGGGCTGGGCCCGAGTGAGGAGAGGCAGACACTGGACACCACTTGTGGAGCAGAAACAGAGGGCTTTACTCAGCAAGCTGCACGACACAACAAAGGTCAGACGAGGGGGATAAGGTGTAGGCAGGAGCAGGGAAGAACACTGCAGCATCCAAAGAGCATGGCACTAAAGCAGAGAGGCCAGGACCGGTAGCAGGAGACTGGACCTGCACAAGGGGAGAGTAGAACAATGACGGAACAGGGAAGGTTAACCCGTTTAGGGGTATATATAGGTGAGGACGAGGGCAAGAGGAGGCTTCCCCTAGGGGAAGGGGGAGGATGCTGCGACAGGTTCAGAACTGAGCAACCATTCTGCCTGACATGGGCTTCTGTACATGACGAAAAATGAAGAAAAGGTAACCATCCTCCCCACTTACTGTCTACTGATAGCCTGTCTATAATAATCAGGATGTGCTTCTCTAGAGGAAATACCTTCAACCTGATTCATCAGGTGCTCCATTAGACCTACTAAGGCCTTCCAAAAGATAGAATGGAAAATGTTCCTGTAAATTGTGATGTTTTTAAACATATGCCTACACAATTTATTAGATATTTAGAAAAGTCTACACATACACAGCTAGGAGCTTAAAAGTGTTTCTCCTGTAACCCAAATGCAACACATTTGAATGTCACATTTCACTCGTAAGCAACAGTAATGGTCTTTATAACATTAGCAGCTTACAATTCATATAGTGCCTCTCTGCCTTAGGCATACTGGAGTGTTTACCTTGCTGTTATCGACAAAGACAATCAATATAAACAAAGGAGAAGACTAGAGTGCTAGTGTGATTTATTCCGTTAATTAGCTGTGACGCTAAAGGTAGGCGAACCTCTGTAATGATAATGCTGAGCTGATAAAGGCCCATGAGATGACTGCGTTCTAGGACACCTTCTCAGCTGTCAGTCAGCCCATGTGACACAGGCCTTAAATTCTCAGTGGGAATTCCAGAGAGAGCAGTATAGCCATTGTGGATCCTCAGATATAGATCTCCAGTCTGCAGGCGTGATTGAACGTAACAGCTTAGTACTGATACTAAAGCATAACAGGGTTAATTGGATTGTTTAGATTAATAATGGCGCTCTAAAGGCCTCGCAAGGAAAGCTGCAGCATAACTGGAATGCTGTCATGCTCACACCAAGACAGCCATGCCAAAATCCTGCCCTGTCAATCACGCCCAACGTCCATTTGTTCCACATCTCCGGAATATTGACGACAGGCTGTTCCTCAGGTTCCCTTGCCTCACTGTGAGGTATTGTGTATTAGTCACCTGACTGAGCATTACGTCTTCTGGATTTGCATTACCTGTAGATGACCGTGTTTTGTTCAGGACTGAATTTGTTTTCTGGCTATTTGGATTCTGGTTTTGGTTGCTTCCTCTGAGTTTTTTCTTTCTGTATTTTGAAACCTATTTTGCCTGGACTTTGGACTCTGTTTTGTGGATCACCCGTTTGATTAGTTTGCCCTGTCTCCTGGATCTACCGTGCACTGATCTTCTGCCTGTTCCTGATCATCAAATATTCTGTTTTCCACACTTGGATTTATCTAGTGGGTTCATTACAAAGGCCATCTATCTGCACCACCAAGGCCTTAGGACTGTTAGGGAGGTGGCCCTCTGTCACAACCAGCATGTCATGAGTGAAGCTGAGTAAATGGCAGCTTCATGACTCACTGTTGGCAAACATGCATATCGAGCACACTGCCTTTGCTGACAGGGTGACGCAAGCAGAGAAGAGCAATGTCCACAGAGCATCGGAATTTTATGCTGGTCAGCAGGAGAAGAAGCTATTAACATGCATTTGGGCCAGATGGACTAGGTACACAAAATAGGATTGAATGAATTGTCCACAGGGTTCATAAATTGGTGGAATAACCAAGGCCCTCAGATTGGAAGTCATTCAGTGGGGACAGTTGGAAGAAACCCTATTTGCTTACTTTGTGAAGAAGCCTATAACATAAGTATCCTAATCACATCAGCAAAACCAGCACCATGGACAGCAGAACCACAACCTCATCAGCAGAATAAATCTCACAGCCTCATTATCTTGAGCAGTAAACAGGTATAGCATCATATTCAGATATTTACACGTAAATATGTATGCTTCATCCATCCATTTCCATTACTGTTTATCATTATGCACTGTGGATGGGATGTTGTACCATCCTGGGTATGTAAACAATAATTTTAAAGCTACTTATATGCTCTTAACTGACTGTATTTGTATGGTTTGTGTACATTGTAGTGTGACATTTTGCAGCCATGGCTCAATCCATGTTGTATTAGATGTCTTGTAAATTTAGTTTGTGATGGGAAGGGTAAAAAGGAGGAGACAATATCAAGCTGAAAGCTTAATGGCTTAAGTCTGGATAGCTAAATACAAGTCAACATACTGAGCCTTCAGCATGACAGGAGATCCCCATTGACTGGAAGGAATTTTACTGTCTGCAAAAGTCTTGGAATTTATAGTGTTGGACTGAATGCCTTCAATATCTCAAACATCTATTGAAATTGTTCTGCAGTGAATATGAGTCACAGATAAAGATTTTTTCATTGATGGCAAAAATCTTACTTCCAATTAGTGTTTATGTATTTAACGAGCACTGGAGTGTGTGGATAGTCATAATTTGAACTTTCAGTTCTGTGTAGGCTACACAGTCAGCACATGTAAAACGACCTCCTCGGATGAGTAAATGCAAGTTTTTAAAATATTGCTGAAAACCACTTTGTCATCAGATTCAGATAGTCATCCCACTAGGTAAATAAGAAAATTAATTGCTGCAAGTACCTTTTAATGGCTGTCCCAGTCATCTCTGGTAGGGTTTTTGGGGTATTCCTTAAAAGAATAATTGCTGCACCACACAGTCTCTTTGGCTGACTGTTTTGATGCCCTGCTCATGTTGAGCAGCACTTGCTGCTCTATTTCTCTCTATGAAATAGGGAGAGATAGTCATGTTTCGACCAGGGAACACACACGGAGAGGCTGTGCCAGTGCTGAGCCGGAGCTGGCAGCCTTCTCACTTTTTCATTAAGGCTGACGTTAATGGTAACTAATGAAACATGCTTTACAAAGACGCAGCTGTTGTCAGCATTTTATTATTCCTCAGAGTGTCTTTTTTCTGCCTTGATTGAAATCAGCAGTTTTAATGGTTCTTTCATTATGATTAATCTGAACTTTGAGTCCTTTAATTTAATTATTAATGTCATTTTGTTTGAAATGATAAAAAGCTATGGTGTATGGAATCACAAAATATTTTAAATTATAGCAATTTATTGTGAAGTTTATGGAATTTTACTGTAGCAGCCAAGGCTCTCTCAGATTACAGATACTGTAATGTAGACACATGATGAATGATGTTTTTGATATTTGGCTCATGAGCTTATCAAGCGCAACTATGACCTCGTGTCTAGATATGGGTTTAAATTGTTGGCTTAAATGTGGCTGTGGTTATATGTTTGCCTGTCTGCACATGTGAGCTATGTATATTTGTTCTTCTGGGTGTCTGCTGAGCAATCTGGTATTGCTGCATAGGCCAAACACTTTGTCTTTTCAAATGAATAGATGGCTCTAAGCTGTGTGTGAGTGTTCTGCTCTGCACTGGCATTAGGTCTAGAATGAAATGCAGCTTTAATGTGATCAGTAATTACCATCAGATGGAACTGATTACATTTTGTACACAAATGCTGGGCTTCCTAAAAAATGCCCAAGTACCAGTAACATACACAACAGTAAGGATATGCCTGAAATTGAAATATGTAAAAACCTGTATGGTCTTAATTTAGGTTATTAATCAATAAATCTCAGTTATCAAGATATTATTCTACAGGAGCATTTAAACAAAATCAGCCTTTGAGTGAAGCATTAACATGAAAAACATATGAAGTTCTTATATGAAGGTGTCTGTAAAACTGTCAAATTTACAGAGCCTTGCAAACATTACCTATTGTTTCCAAAGATGTGACTCTGTCATACCTTTTAATAAATCAATAAATCATGCTGCTACAATAAATAATTTACGCTACAACAGTGTCAGCACACATCAGTTACTCCAAGTCAAAAGAACATCACTGGCAAATGATGATGGCATCAGAGATCAATAGCAGCAACGAAAAAGCTATGTTGACATCCTCTGTAACATCTAGGGGAATCAAAGGGTTGTTCTTACAGAAGCCAAGGTGATTAAAGGGGATTCACTCTCAGCTTCTCACCATGGTTTAGCCAGAACAGACAAGGCCCTGATTTACATCTTTGCTGTGAAAATCTCCATCCCGAATTGATGAAGATATATATATGCACACGTATATGTATAGGCGTTTGAGCCTATACACCTCTATTACTAACACACAATAGCTCATGAAAACAAAATGCTTGAGCAGAAACTTCAGTTAGAATTCTACAATCAGAAAGGAAAAAATGTGTCCTTTGAATCAAAAGAATAGTCTCGGGCCCAAGGTCCCCATGCTTAAGGGCAACAGTGGCAAGGAAAGACTTCCTCAGGAGGAAGAAACCTTAGAAGGAACCAGACTCAAGGGAGGCTCATCCTTCCCTGGTCAGCACCGGCAGGATAAGTTCATTAATACAATATGGTGAACAGCAAAGCGGTAGAAAAATCAGATTGGCAACAATGTATTGGAGGAGGTAGTCAGGTGATTGACTTGAAGAGCAGGTTCCTTGGGTCAGAAAACAGCAAGCTGGTCAGCATAGACTAGTGATAGTGAGGGAGGACATGGTAGACCAGCAGACAAATAGGGGGATTTCTTGAATCTGGACCTCTGAAAGGAATACCCCATAAGGGGGGGGAGGGATAGAAGCGCATGAGCAATGCAACAATTTAAGACAGCAGAATAACTGCAACAAAACAGCAAAAACATATATGGAAGCATAACTATGAGGGAGAGGCTGGTGGAGACAAAGCCATGTGAAATCCCTGATCACCAGCACTCCAACAACACACAATCCTTACTTTTATATCATTTATCATATCTCTTAAATTCTAGGATTAAAATGTTAAATTCATATTTTACTATTTTCTGTTACTATAAATCACAGCTTGCGTGTGTATGAATGGGATTTATCTAAAATACACAATAGAAACTGTAAATTTAAAGCAGCTTTCTACCTGTTAAATTTCATTGCTACAGCAATGTTAAGGATTCTTCCATGATGTTTACCTAATGTGTGTCACAGGTGCACCAAAACCTATTCCTGGTCGTAGCTGTCACTGACCTCTACTTCATAGCTCCGTAAGAGGCAATTATGGCAGAAGAGGGAACCTTGTGTCCTTGAGATGGAAGCATTTCCAGACAGGTCTGACAAAACATACAGGTAAAAATGACCTGGATTTGGGAAGCATGACTGCTGGGGGTTACTGAGGGATTGAAATGGCTTGTGGGGCACAGAGGTACTGTAGCCCATTATTGCTGAATATATATAAAAGGGATATTTCATATACAAGCCTCTAGGTAGGACTGCAGGAAAACTCATTTGAGGGGCAAATCGAATCACAGACTGGATACATTTATTCAATTCTGAACAACATGAAGCAAAAGGTTTTTTTTTTTTTTACTTCCAGTGATTTTAGTTTTGTTCAAGTGCATCGTCTAGTTTGAGGCTTCAAATATGACAATTTCAAAAGAACCCATCTTATGGCAAGTGTGCTCCGCTTTCCTCCTGCCAGGTTGTTGAGTGATTGAAGTGACAGGTGGCAGTGAGGTAATGCTGTCAAGCGATGGTGCATACCACTGCACACTTGTGTTCACGTGGGGTCCATGCTGAGGTTTTGGGCCATAGTGTAATCACAAGGGTGGATTTGCAGGTGGAGAAGTTACTATGGCAGCCAAGCGGTCACACATATTAGGTTAGGGACTGCAATGATAAATGGACTATATCAGGGTTCAGACTATCTTCCCATCCCCAGCACCTGCTGCACTTGTCAGCTTCCATTACCGGGTCAATACTTTCCCACCCTTTCTGCCTGACTTGTCATCTTGCTTGAAACCAGGTGGCTCTTTAATTTAATTATACCATCAGAATGGATTGTCGAATTCCACACCGCACCAACTCCTAGGGAGCACACAAACCTACAGTCCTGCACTCACGCTCACTGTAGCATGGCATGAAATGCCTTCCCATCATGCCACAGGGTGGGTGGGGTCATGGTGGTGCCATGCCCCCTCATTGCCAAGTCATCAGCACCATAGCCCATTGTTCCTGTAACTGGAACCTGCATTCTGCAAAATGTGTAGTATGTGGAAGGAGTCACAGCTGGACCCGTTCAAAGATTATCCACTTCATGGCATAAAGGAGAGGGATCAAACCAGAGAGGGAAAAAGACAACACTGGACCTGCACAGGACACTGAGTCACTGGGGCAGCCTGGATGTTAGTGTTGACAAAGCAGACCGCCACCCACCAAGGAGAAGGACCATCTCCCAGGACTGTGCAACCCTGATTGGTCCTGATGCCCTCTTTGTAGTGTTTCACCTGCCCTGTTGTTCAACAAATGTAACTCTGGTGGTCCCTCCAGTGGTTAATGAACTGGAGTTGTTACTTACCTGTTACCTCCCAGGAGAAGCATTGCCATTTTACTGGAGAACACCATCAATACTTTATCTGAATGAAAATCATCTTTTAGAAATATTAGTAAAAACGGAATAGAATTCATACTGTTAGCCATGTATGTAATTTAAATTGAAAACTCAGCTCAACCCCAAGTCCTACTGGACTGAAGAGAACACAGAAGTGCAGCTAATCACCAGTCTGATACAGGACCATAAAGAGCAGAACATTATCAGTACAAGCTGCTTTAGACAGACAGAAGCCTCACTGGGGGACTTTTTGCCGAGTCTCTAACTGCAGGTTTACTACACCACTACCTAGCAGGAGGAAGAGGGCTGCTGCTTTTAAATATGAGCTTATTATATCCCACCAGCTGACAACACTGTCATCTATACATGCTGAATTAGCAACAGATATTTCAGATCATTTGTTCTAATTCTGCTTCAAGAGTCTTGTACTTTTAATTCGACAGAGGCTCAGAAAAGGCAGAGAGCAGCTTTGTCATCCTTTCCACGCACAAATGCTCTAAAATACTTCACAAGTCTCTCAGCTGCAGTTCATCTGCCAATGAAAAGAATATGGAATAACGAATAGCTTGGCATGGAAATATAGCAGAGCATCTGATCTTCCTCTCTGTTGCCCAGGATTAAATCTGAACCAAGTTAATTAATCCTGAGTGAGTACAATAATATTCCTCAAGCATGGGAAACAGCTCTCTGCCCTAATGAGAAGACTAGATCAACAATGCTAACTTCAGACCCTTGTGTCCCTGTCTATGGAGATGTACCTTGCCCAGAAGGTCACAGCAGGAACATCATCCAATTGTGGAGCTGCTGGCCTGGACTGATGCAGATAGCTGGCTTCACCTTCCATGATGAGCTGGCCATACTAGTTTTCTGCCTAAGGAATGTCCTTTAACTTTAAGCCAGTTTTGGATGTAAGACACTGACAGATTCAGCTTGCCTGTAACCTCAAGTGACCTCCAGTTGAGCAGGAACTTTGGAGGGTGACTTGGCATCCAGATGGAGTAGCTGAACAACATCTTGACGTATGAGAGATAGGTTACAGAGCAGGAGTTTAATTTGCATGCATGTGAGCTTCAGCAAGTAAAGGGTGATCCCCAATGACGTTTGACTTGAGAAGAGCAGCAGAATCCGTTTCATTTCCCTTTACGGCTTTTCATCAAATTGTAGCTGACGTATTTGATGCTCTTTGAATGGACTATGGTTTCACGGTAAAGTGATTCCTAACGGCACCACTAATGGGAAACAGTACTATAGATCGGCTTGGCCATGGTTAATAATGGAGGCTGCAGCAGTACCAATCTTGCAGAGTGGGCTTTAGCCACCCTTGCTAATGGGAACAATGGACTTCAAGACAGTTAGCTGCTACTGCTAAATGGAATAGGAGCATGAAAAATCAGCATACATGCTTATTGTTGCTAAGCGATGCATTAATTTTTTCACATAGTTGTTGCCTTACTTTTACTCTGCTATTAAATGCCACAAATTAGTTCAAGCAATTTAAATGGCACAGAGGAAAAACAGAAGTTTTGGGATTCGAATTTACTACCATTTGATCTGCATGGTTCCTTCTTAATACTTACATCTATGCTGTGTGTTATAGGCCAGAGAATAATGAGCCCTACCTAGCAATGACAAGTGTCTCCTCTCCATCCTCCACATTGCCATCCTGTCCATGGAGTCCCATTGTCCCAACCCTTACCTGAAGTTATCATAAGCTGTCATGCCCTGCCTCCCTGCCCCTTCTGTGTTTCTCCAGCGTGGCCTAATGGGCCACACCTGTTCTGTGTTTTCCCCTCAGTTGTCTTTAAGAGGGCTTCCCAGTCCTGCTTGCCCCAATCCGGTCATTAACGTCACCCCAGTGCTGTTCCTGCCCCTTGGTTTGAGCCCTGGTGATCCCGTTTTGTGTTTTGGAACCTTTTTTTGCCTTTGGATAATAAACCCTTGTATTATATTCTACTGGCTTCCCTTCATCAACACGACAGAATGACCAGACACTACAATAAACCCAACTTCATGGGTTTTCCTCCCATCCTGTGTAGGTCCATACACCCGGCTGATCGGAGCCCATGAGTACCCTGACCTCTGGGGTCGAAGGGAGGGTCAGCACCCCAGGAACGGCCCGGTCTTCTTGTGGCAAACTTCTATGCCCTTCTGGACCTCACCCTTGAGCTGAAGACGAGCCCAGGGGTCTGGAGGACCCCTGAGGCCAGGGGCCTATTCTGTCAGGCGCATCAGAGACTCACCCGGCTCAGCCCTGGCATGAATCCCCAAGAGGCGGAGGAGATCCTGCATCTGTTGATGGGGGTAAAGGAGATCATTGAGCAGGAGACCACCGATCCGCCTGCAGGTTCCCTGCAGCAGGCCGCCGATCTGCCGGCTGGGTCCCCGGTGTCAACTGCTGATCCACCCACCGGTGCCCTTGCCCCCTCCCAGTGCAAGAGGCGCAAGAGGCAGAGACGACCTGGAGAAGCCACCACTGCGTCTCTCCGGTCCCTGCCCTGCGGTCTCCGCGGCGCCTTCCGGCCCCTGTTCCGGTCCTGGTCCTGCAGATTCCTCGGCACACCCTGGTCCTACTGGATCGTCGAAGCGCAGACGGACTACTGTCCCTGGATCGACGTTTGGGGAAAAATGTGCTTTATAGTGCCCTTTCCAGCATTAGTGCTACGAAGTGTGCAAGCTGTGGAAGAAATTTGGACCATGGAAGGAATTTGCACCAAATGTGGACCTTTGCGTTGCAAAAAGCATTCATTTGTACATATGCATACAGGAGAGCAGCTCCTCTACAGATCTGAGGTCACACTCTCTCCCCCTACAGCTGACAGTCCCACAATTTATACTTTCTACATACTTGCCATGGACACTGTCCTTGACGGACTGCCCAGGTGCAGATCCCTTTCATCAGCTCACTCCCTTCTCCCAATCGTCCTAGAACATTCTGTTCACCACCATGAGATACATTTCACTTCACAACAGTTTCGGGGTATAATCTTCAGCTTTCCACACATTATTACTGCATTCTTTTTCTGTTAGTAATACACTTATTAATACATAACCTTAACAGTTAGTCCTTGCACACAATTTGCAGTTCTATTAAATATATGTTAAGCAACGCGACTGTATGATTGTAACGACAATTCCACATCAGGCGGTAAGCTATATTTCATATCAGGCATTAAGCAATATTTCATAGGAACACACACGTCTTTTTATTCCACACTTCCCCGTTTGACAGTTTTCTACTCTGTGTCACTTCACAGTTTCGCCCTCAAACAGAAGTCGTAATCCCTCATCCTGATTGGTTATGGCTGGTGAGCCTATGACCAAAGAGATATTCAGTTGGGTTACAAAAAATTTGGTCAGCAGAGCATGCATGATTGGCACTAAGCAACATAAGATGAGCCCTCCAATAACTAATATAGTGAAGACAGTAGTTAAGGAACCAAAAATAGATCCCCACACATTTCCAAAGCCCAAAGCATTCCACCAATTGCCACTTTTTCCTGCCATCTGTCACCTTTCTGCGCTCTTAAACTTTGTCATTGCAACAGTAAATTTGCCATCAGGAGCAGTGTTATTCGGGATGAAAGTACAACTGATCTCCAAAGAGGTGACAAACACCCCCATTTTCAGCTAACAACCAAACGCTTGTCTATTTTGCAGAGTCATAGCACTTATAGCCTTAAGTTGTTCTCCTAAAGCATCTAATGCATCATCAGTATAATAAAGCGCTGCTGATTATACTATATAAAATTGATCCATTTGGCATTTTTGTTAGGTGTGATCCAGACTAGGATGGACTCAAAACCTGAGGCTATTTCATTACGGGCCTTATATTCATCTGGTATTCCCTGGGGCTGCCCTATGGCATCCATATACACTCGAGGATCAGGCACACATCAAACTGGATCTACCGCTATAGCTATCGAAGGGGTAATTGTAAAGGAATGCGATAACAGTTGAGCGCAGGTTCCTGTCCAATTCAAAGGTAGAGTGGGACATAGGCCGTAGGCCTCCCCACACAACCACCAAATATCTGCTAAATGCCTGTCTTGCCTCTGTAACATGAAATGGGGGGGCTGAGGAGTAAAAACCCATTATGGTGTGTAATAGTTGTCAATCTGTGAAGGTTCCACATGGAGCAATTACCAGGAAAAGAACCTACTGCTGTTGTCCCTGTTGATCGATAGTAACAGGTAAACATGGCATTTTCTAAAAAGGCAAATGGCGCCTTTGTTGGTGGCTCCTGAATTTTAGACAGATCCCATGTGTAATTCCCACATTTGCTTGAATAATGTCTGTACGCAGAGGAACCCTGCGCTATTAAGCGCCAGTATGGACACGTCACAGTGTTCCCTAGCACCTCAGTAGTGGCCATAACTTAGCACAGGTTACAGCATCATACGGTACAGGTAGTAAGAGGAAACTCAAGGGAACGGGTGAACACACGCAATTACTTGCTCCTGAAGTCCCTGCAGTGTAATTCACCGCCACCAGCCATCGTGTGGGGCTACTTCCCAATCTGTCTCCCACAGAATAAGGGTAGCGAACAGCAGTCCAAACAATCCCAGCAGAAGAAACGTCATCCTCATCATGCTGTCACCCTGGGCATAGACAGTGGAGCCGCAGCACGCTTGCAGTGGCTGAGGTATACCCAAGCGTTGATCCCTTCGACTTTCACAGCATGCGGTGTGGCTAGAAGAACTTGGAAGGGCCCTCTCCACCATTGTTGGTGCTAATGTTTTCTCAGGTTGCGTACCAACACCCAATCTTCCAGAACCAGCTCTCGCTGCCTCGCCAGTCCTCCTTTCTGCTAGCTGTCCTTCACCTGCTGATGCACATCTTTAAGGACTCTGTGAAGACTAGAGAGATATGTAAACAAATCACCGTCCACTGTTTCCAAATTTACTTGCCCACCAGGGAAGGGAATTGGCCTCCCTGTTAACACTTCGAAGGGGGACACTTCCAATTGACAGTGGGTCCTTCCGCGCATAGTTGTAAGGACTAAGGGTAAAGCATCAACCCAGTTCAGGCCTGTCTCTGCACACAATTTGGTCAATTTCAGTTTCACTGTCTGGTTAGCTCTTTCTACTAGTCCCCCACTCTGAGGGTGGTAAGCACAGTAATATCAGAAGTCGCATTGCAACCATGTCTTGAGGTGATGGATCACCATGCTCACAAAGTGTGAGCCATTGTCAGACGTGAGACGCAGGGGAACTCCCCACTGTGGGATGATTTCCCTTGTCATATTTTGTCACCGTCAGAGTGGAGGCCTGTCAAGCCGGAAAGGCCTCAACCCACCTAGAGAACAGGTTCACTACAACTAGACAATATTTATAGCTCCTGCAGGGTGTCAATTCGATAAAGTCCATCTGCAGGTGCTGGAACGGCCCTTCTGGTAATGGTGTGGTTGCCGTTCTCAGTTATTCCTTTCCCTACATTATGGGTAAGACAGATAGGACAACGAGAGACCAAAATCTGTGCCTATGAGACAAACCCTAGGGCCATCCAGTAGCGCTGAACCAGTGTCACCATTGCATCCCTAGAAGCATAATCTTGCCTGTGTGCCATCCTGGCCACACCAGGAAATGCTGACCTGGGAAGAAAAGGAAGGTTAGTCTTGGAGTTTCGGTAGACCCCCCAAGCATCTCTAATAGCTCCACAACGTTTCCACTGTTTCAGCTCCATTTCTGTCACGCCGGCATGTAAGGAAGAAAGGTCATTAGGCGCCTCAGGTTCCTGCACGAGCATCTGTACCACGGCAGAGTCAGGGGCTAACGCTGCTTTCTTTGCCCAATGATCAGCCCATGCATTCCCAATACTTCTCATCTGTGGCCTTGGTATGTGGTAATTCACCACTGCTATTTCACTGGGGAGGAGAAGCGCTTCCAACAATTGATTGACCAGAGTGTGATTATTAGATACAGGGTTTTTGACCAGCACGGGGAAACCTGTTTCCACAGCGCTCTGTGATCATGACACACTGCAAAGGTATACCTAGAGTCTGTGTACATAGTCACCTTTTTTCCCTTGCGTGAGCTGGCATGCGCAAGTGAGCACAAAGTTCTGCCGCTTGCGCCGACCAACCTACAGGCAGCCTTCCTCCCTCAACCAGCATTCCATTCCCCAGCACCACAGCATAGAAAGTCGAGGGAGACCCATCCTCCTTGCAGAGAGAACACCCATCGACCAACACCTCCCCCTAGCCCAGAGGGACGTCAGTTAGGTCAGATCCCAGTTTACACACAGTCTGCATCAGTTCAACACAGTCATGAGGCTCCCCATCTACTGCAGTCAGCAGTAAGGTAGCCAGGTTTAGTACAGTGCACTGCTCCAATTTCACATTTGACAGGGTCAGCAACACATTCTGATAATGGGTCATCTGAGCAGAGGTCAGTTGACATGTCCGAGCCTGAGTAAGGATGCCATGCACTTTGTGAGGCACTCATACCACCAGAGAATGCATCTGCACTAGATCACTGCACATCAACACTGCCTCTGTCATAGCCACCACAGATCTGAGACATGCTGGCAAAGCACATGCCACTGCATCTAATTTTGAGCAGTAGACAACCGGCCTATAACGTCCTCCATGCTCTTGTGTCAGAACAGCAGTCATGAAACCACCTTTTCCACTCACATACAGACCACACACCTTCCGACAGTAAGGAACCCCTAAAGTAGGGGCAGTTGTCAGGGCTTGTTTTAAGTCCGTCATTGCCCTGTCAGCCTTGTCAGTCCAGTCAATTTCATCACTGGGTCCCAAACCTTTCCCGTGAATCACATCTTGTAGAGGCTGAGCTCTGTCAGCAAAGTCCTCAATCCAGGGCCTACAATAGCCAATCATCCCCAGCCAGGACATCATTTGCCTTTTAGTTTTGGGTCTAGGCACTGTCAGTATGGCCTCTTTCCTTTTAGTCCCCGGTGACCTACCTTCTGGGGTCAGGACATGTCCTAGATAGTGCAGTTCCCATTTAACCAGCTGCAGCTTTGCCCTGGAGGCTTTATGACCATTTTCTGCTAGGAACAACAGCAAGGCTTTGGTGTTTCTTTCATAATTTTCCTTAGAATCAGACAACAAAAGGTCATCCACATATTGGATTAGAACACTACCCCCCCTTTGGGCAGAAACCCTCCAGGTTTCTCGCTACCTCTTGGGCATACACACTTGGTGACTGTGTACCCCTGGGGCATAACCGTCCATGTCCATCGCTTTTCCTTGAAGGTGTGAGCAAACTAGAATTGAAAGTCTGGGTGCACTGGGATGGAGAAAAAAAGCATTAGCCAAATCAATCACAGAGAACCACTTTGCATTAGGGGGTATAGATGACAGGATGGTAGCGGGGCTAGGAACTATAGGTGCCCGCGCATGTACAACCTCATTCACCCCCCTTAGATCCTATACAAACCTCTATGACTCGTCTGCCTTCCTTACAGGCAGTATGGGAGAATTAACAGGCGAGTAAGATATTTCTTTAATAGCTCCTCGAGCTACCAAACCCTCATGCACTTTTTGTATACTTTCCTCTGCTTTTCTAGACAGTGGGTGTTGTGCCTTCTGAGGCCTATAATCTGACTTAGGCACAACCTGCAATGGCTGCACTGTTTTGACTCTCCCAAAGTCATTTTTTCCCCACAGCTCAGAGGATGGCTGGTATTTCATCCAGCCATTCTACCTCAGCCTCAGTTTTATTTCCTGAATATCTTCCAGATCTGAAAATTTGCCTCCACTGTTACCCCAACACATATGTCATCCCTTTGTGCCTGTCCGTCTCCTGAGATCCACCTATCCTTTTCTACTCTATCTCGCCTCTCTTCACATTCTGCTACCCATGGGCCTAATGTCTGCCATTGTTCCCCTTCCAGCTTACCTAAAGACACGTGGGGAACTGCACCCATCTCACCACTATACCACTGTAGCTGCGTCTGACTTAGCTGCACAGATGCTGCTGTTTTCTCCGTACTCACATGCACATGCGACAAAACGATTTCTTCTTTTACTGTTCCCCCATCCACAAAGTTCCTCGCCCATTCTTCCTCTTCCACGCCTGGGCTGTGCATAAATCTGGCTGTGCAGTGCAGTTTTGTTCCAGAACACCGAACACCTGTCACACAAGATCTGCACAGGGTGTCATCCTGTAGTACCCATGCTGTGTACACCTCCTCTTCATCTTCGATAACAGGGAACAGACCTAATACCAGAGAGGTAAAATGCAGGCCCTCTTCAGTCAGGGATATGGTTGTCTTCAGTTTTGCCAGAAGGTCTCATCCCAGTAAGTTAACAGGACAGTGGTCATTTAGGTGAAAACTGTGGGGCAGAGTTTCTCCGTCAGAGGTGGTCACAGGTCAGGGCTTCGTTTCAGACAGGACCCGGGGAAGTCCAGCAGAACCAACAACCTTAATGTATTTTCCAGTGATGGGAGCTCCCGGGGCCTCCTGATGTCTGAGAGTGTAGATCTAGTTGCTCCAGTGTCTACTAAAAATGAAGCTTGTCTTCCATTTACTTGTAGGGTCATCATAGGGGCAGACTGATGGCACCAAGTTAGGATGATGAATTGACCCTCTTCACCACCCGCCCCCACAGATCTTCATTGTGGTGTTGGGTGGAAGCTTGGAGGGGGCAGCCACTCCTGCATCACGCCCCTTGGTTCCCACCTGTGGGTCCTGTTGACGGTTGGTTAGGACAATCCCTCTGCCAGTGTCCTTCCTCTCCGCAGTTGAAACAGGTCTGGTTACCTCGCCTAATCCTGCTCCTCTTCCTCCACGGCCCCTGCCCTTTCTACCTCTGCCTTGTCCACGTCCCTCATGGCCCCCATTGTTCTGGTAGCAACTCATTTGCAAATTCATAAGTTTGTCTGCGTTCCATCAGGCCTTATATTCGTTGTTTTCAGCATGGACCGCATAACGCCTTAGATTCTCCAAGGTGTGAGACCATTCAAGACATGTAGTTTTGACTGTCTGTTGTATCTTCGGTCTCAGTCCTGCCACGAACAGAGTCTTCATAGCCCTCCTTTCATTGAGCTTCGTCTTCAATTCCCAAATAATCAGCCATCAATTCCTGGAGCCGTTGCTCCCATTGTGTCACTGTCTCGTTGTCCTTCTGTTTCTCCCTTTGGATTTTGCTTCAGTTGGGCCGTCATCTGTATTTATTCTTTATTTTATTTCCAAGGTTCTCCCACCTGGCTCTATATTCAATTCAATTTTATTTATATAGCGCTTTTAACACGAAGCACGGTCACAAAGCGCTTTACACAGTCCCGGGCCCACAGTCCCCAGAGAGTAAGCCAAAGGCGACAATGGCAAGGAAAAACTCCCTCAAGAGGAAGAAACCTTGGGAGGAACCAGACTTAAAGGGGAAGCCTATCCTCCTCAGGCTAGCACCGGGCAGGACAAATTCGAATAGATATAAAAGAGCGAGTCTTGTATCCATCTGGGGGACAGCACGGTCTTGCAGGTTGCAGTCTAGTAATCAGAGCAGGCTCGGTGGCTCAGAAGGCAGCAACCTGGTCAGACACGACAGCTGAAGTTGAGGGAGGGCACTTAGGCCAGCAGACGATATGAAGATCTCCTGAATCCGAGACTCCAAGGAAAGCACCCCATAAGAGGGGGGCACAGGGGAAAGAGAATATGCATGAGCAGAGCAGTGATTCAAGGGGGCAGAATAATGGGTAATAAAAAATTAAACAGAATAACAAGGGCCCCGGCATGACTATATATGGCAGCATAACTATG
>JAACJT020023466.1:0-22493 GCA_009936485.2 Gymnarchus niloticus | reverse complement strand
GGGTGTGTGCCCGTTCCCCCTAGGCAAACCGGGCTGTTTCTCCGCCGTCTATTTTCCCCCCCCCCCCCCCCCCACCAGCATTCGCCGATGCTGCAGTTGCCCCCATTGACTTCCCCATCGCTCCTGCATACGCCGTCCCCAAGGTGCGTTTGAGGATAAGACCACATGGAGTGCACATCTCTCTGTTACTATAGTAACATGGGTGGGGGCTATCTTCATGGAATCATAAGACTTCCCTTTCCTGAACATGTAATTAAAGCTAAATTCATTCAGTGTTTTTTTTTTTTTTGTAAAATAACTTTGGCACAAAATGGGACCTCAGAGTGTACATATTTGACCCCACAAGGTTCTGAAGGCTAGTGGTGTGAAGAAGGAAGACATCGAGATGTGGGAGATCAATGAGGCCTTCAGCGTGGTGGTCCTGGCCAACATCAAGATGTTAAACATCGACCCTGGCAAAGTCAACGTCAACGGTGGGGCTGTGTCCCTGGGTCACCCCATCGGGTAAGGGTCACACTATTGCATTAACTGAGCACATTCATGAACATTCAGCCAGTCATCCACCCAGCAAACCTTACTGAATTCCCCACCCACCAGAATGTCGGGTGCCCGCATCGTCGGCCACATGGTCCACCAACTGAAGGCGGGGCAGTACGGCCTGGCTGGCATTTGCAATGGTGGGGGTGGAGCTTCTTCAATCCTCATCCAACGGTTCTAGGAGCAGCTTGACTGAAGGGGGCGCCCACTGCCACCATCTTCAATGCCTAATTTATAGAGTATCTCTCTTCATATCATCAGTCCTGTTTTTCTGTTTCAGTTTGACTCCAGAATGAAACGTTACAATAAAGACTCTGTCCAGGTGAGCATCTCTTCGTTACTCACGGCTCTTCGCTGGTTCGTTCTTGTGTTTGTGTGTGTGTGTGTGTGTGTGTGTGTGTGTGTGGGAAAACTTCCATGGTTCTCCATCCAGGGAAGGGTAAGCGGAGTCATGTGATGAGTTTAGCCACAGAACTACGGAGGAAGGAAGTCAGCCATTACTGTGCAGGTAAATGTGGGAGGAGCAGCAGGGAAGAGGAACCAATAGGAAACGGTGTCGTGGTCACCTGACTCATCCAAGGGGGTCGAAAGTTAATAAAACCCGGAATTCATCTTGGAAACCGAGGATAGGGTGAGTGGGTCAGACCAGACAGAGGATTTGTGATGGAAAGGAAACAGGAATCTAACATTTCAAACCAATAAAGAGGGTGCTTATTGGGGGGGGCACAAACCATGTAATTCTGCCTCACTTTATGTTGCCTTGTACAAAAACCTGTATGGTCAATATGGCATTTAAAGAACAATTAATGTGGGGGGAAAAAGTGGTGTCCTTGTGGAAATGTGAGGCACTTAATTTCAGGATATAGACTACATTCGATACGGTTTGGTGCAGACTGATACAGATTGTGACAGAAGTTGCATCTAAAATTACTGGTTGATATATTTTTTTTTCTCTCTAGCTTCCGGTGTGTACCACTAGGGGGCACAATTGTCATTGCATGTGTAATGGTTCAATGCAGGTATTCTTAAGACGAATTAAACCGAAGACCCAAATAACAAACTTGGTACCGTGGCAGAACCCAAGCAGAGGATTATTACAATGATGGAAAGGTCGCCACACGTGTCATCACAAACAGAAGTTCGAGAAAGGCTGGCCTGAAGTCTCCATGGGTTCAGACCTTATTCGATACCGGTGTTCCTGCCACCAAGTCTGGTGAACTCAGCCAGAGGGCATAATTAACTTGGTCAACACTATCATACTACTTTTGATGCTCACTACTCTTTTGTTTTTGTAGAGTACATTTGGGATCCACAGGTGTTAATAATATTTTAAGCTAAGATAAAATCGATAAGATACGTGTGTGGATCACCAAGCCTGCTTTGTGGGACGATCCTTGGTAAAACTCACATAGATTATCAGTAGCTTCAGCCTGGGGGGATCCAGTCTGCTCCCCTGTTGCGACATTCTTTATAACCAATGGGATGCAGAGATGGAGATAAGCTAGGAAAATATCAGGGGTTGATAGATCAGCTGCTTATGCTCAGGTATGAAACGTCAGTTAGCGCATTTTACTGGTGACATCACACAATGAGTTCCTGTTATATTTGACTTAAGAAATATTAACTTAATAAAAATACATAGTGTGAGAAACAAGGTTTTACGTCATTTTAAAATCTTATCTATGTTCAACAGTTGGCGCTTGCTGAAGGCTCTTGAGTTTAACGATTAACCGGTAAATCATGTGGAAACTTCCAGAACACCATGCCGCTTTATGACGTGGGCTAGTCCCCCATGCAGTCCGGGACGGGGGGATCAGGGGCCGTTAATAAAAGTGAAGGAAATTACAACTTTAACCTGGCTGTCTGTAAATGATGAGCATCAGTGTGGTCGAATAGAGGTCTGCACCGTGCATCCCATGGTTTTTAATGTTTACGCGGTTTATAATGTGACCGCAGTCTGGTATGACCAAGGCTGGATTATAAACTGGGTTCTGGTTGTGGTCAGAGTGTATTTATGCAGGGTTGTGTGTAGTCCCAACAAAAACACAGTAAGAGTGGGATTTCACTTTATATTTATGATAACCAGAATTGGTTCCATATTTTTATTTCAGTTTCATTTGAAACTTAAGAGTATATATGAAGTCGTGTAGATCAATCTTAAAGTCCTACATTAGCACGCCCTGTCCCAAGCATTTTTTAAGAACTATTTATTTTCGCAAAGATTTTTAATGTCGTGTTCCTAAAACCGTTGTGTACGCTCCCGTATGGACAAAATAATGACAATAATAAAATATTAACAAATAAAAGCACAACTTAAATGAAACCAAAGAGTAGATTTCTGTCTTGGTTGGTTTTTCTCTCGCGTTTGATACTTTTCGTAACAACGTGGGGAGAATCTGGAGTGACGTGCCAAGGGAAGGCCGTGACTGTGAGAAGGCTCGTCAGACATTCTCAGCTTCATTCTCATTATTCCTCTCAAACGTTTCTGAAATGGATTTTTATTGTCAGAGTGGAGGTAAGTTTGCTGAAGGGATCATGTTTATGTCGAGTGGAGCAGGGTGAAGGCGAGGCCAGTGCAGGCAAGGCGGGCTTTGGTGGGTCGTATGTCCAGGTCAAGGTGGCCCTTTATTACGCGAAGGGGCAAGGAGACGGCAGAAGGAAGAGAGAAGGCAGAAGGCAGAAGGAAGAGAGAAGGCAGAAGAGAGAAGGAAGAGAGGAGAGAAGGCACTGAGGTAGAGGCTTTTACACCTGCTGCAAACACACACACACACACTCCATTAATGCCGGCTTTTTGCGGTATGCCTTTTAATATCTAACATTCATTTCTGAAACGTGATATTGCCAAAAATTCCACAGCTTTATGAATTCCGTGCTGTTAGGACACGCGCGTCGCCTTTGAACAATTTAAATGTGAATACTGCAGCTTTTTATAACTTTCTTAGCATAACTGTTGATGATGTGAATTCTGTTTTTCTAAATAACACTTCTCCTTTAAAGGGTCCTGAGTATTTCAGAGGAAGGATAAATTCTCTTGGGAATTATGACAAATCCGGTAAATACTTCTCCCTTTTATGTCTGTCACAGCTAATTTTATTTTTGATAATATACATTTGTAAGTAATTTCAAACAATTTCCCCATATGATTTAATATTTTATACCTAATTTTTATTTGTAAGTAACAATTTATCGATTTGACGGTTATAATGCCAAGTTTAGTGACAATGGCAGTGATGTCCCAGGCATAATTTTGTGTGTGTGTGTGTGTGTGTGTGTGTGTGTGTGTGTGTGTGTCCTGATTTGGAATAGCAGGCGGTCTTTGCTGCCTGAGACAGGGTCTAGTCAAATATTACTGAAATATCATGAAATGTTCCGGTGATTTCCACGCAGAGTCGGTACGTTTGTTGTTCAGTTCTCGTAGATTCAAGTGGTGTTTCACAGTACTGGAACCGTGAGCACTCTGCTGTGAAAAGACTAATTAAAAACCTTCCATGTCTCTCAGGGGAGCCCCTATTACGTAAACTACAGCTTTCAGGAAGGTGAGGGGCTGTCATCACCTAGCCCCCCCGGGCCGGCCGGTCTGCCGCTTTATGTCCCGCGGGCTGTCATCACTCAGACCACCTCTGCACCCGGGGCCCCGGCGGCTGGCCCCGCCCACACTAGAAAAGGTGGTCACCTTTACTCCTGTTTCCTTACACAGGGACACCGATGGGTCCCGTGAAAATGTCTGCTGTTGTCCCCCGAATGGAAGCAAAAGTAATAAAATATGAGAAAGGTTTAGCGTAATTTTCTGCTATTTTCCAAAGTTTTTTGTTTTGGCAAAGGCAAACAATTTTGCATGACTACTTATACGCCCATAGAAATGCAAAGTACAACAGCCATTCCCTCCTGGATCTGGGTGTAAGAGTTCTCTCTCCTTTCTGTAGGCTGGAGGAGGCAGATCTGCAGATGGCTGGCCGTGAGCATCGTAGTCGTCTGCCTGTTACTAGCTGTGGCTGCCGTTCTCGTCTGGTATTTCTGTAAGTACTGGTCTCCAGCCACAGCCATCCTTCTGTCTTCTGTCTGCAGTCAGATCATCTGCTGCTCTCTTCACAGCTATATTTATCTGAAGGTTCAGGGTCTCCTGGAATGTAAACCTGCAGCCCTTTTAGCTGTCACATCTACTCATGGCATGTAAGACTGCAACTTCCTGGCTGCAAATACAGCTCTTTAACCGTTCTGCCCCCTGCTGTTCTTGCTGTAGAACTTGTTTTGTGAATACTCGTTGTACTGGATTGCAAGGTTTCTTTCGAGAGCAAGACCATTTTAAATTTCAGTTTTCTTGGCATGTGGCCTCTCTCCACAGGTATGTTAAGAACGTGTTTCACTGCTCCTTTAAGTGTCTAAGGGTCTGAATTTGTGACTGCAGTTCTGCCAGTTCAGGACATGCTGTTGTACCTTTTGGGAAGTACTAAGCCTAAACCAGTTAGTGCCTGCTACCAAATCTGGATCTGTTTCGTCCCAGTGTGCTTTGGTGTCGGGGACAGCTGTAGAGGGAAGGACCCTTCTGTGGACCTGTCCCAGCGCTGTGACGGGGTGAGGGACCTACCTGAGGGGCAGGATGAGGCTGGCTGCTGTAAGTTCATCCCCGCCTCTTGTGACTGGAAGGTCCTGTTGTCATGGCATCTTATGGTCCAACAGAGTGTTGGTGGGAAGGGCAGGGCAGTAGGGAGGGGGGCATTTGTGCTTCAGTCCAGTCTGTCACAGAAGAGGACGGACCAGCTGAGTTGATAGGACCAGTTTAACTCTCCTCTTAAACTCTCACAAACTACTTTCGGTTCAGTTCGGCTCCATTTTGAGACATTTAATGTTTATATAGCGCCTTTCCCTGCCTGGCTACCTCAGAGCACATTTTCCACAAAGACATTAGACACGTGACCGTGTACATTTTGATAGGCAGTGATTTTAACACCGGGCAGAGGAGCCTGGGTGTGACGCTACCCCTCTATCTCAACTTGCAGAGAAGCAGGTATATAGTTAGTGGTTTACACAGTGCCCCCTACTGGCTCTGTCTTTCAGTCCGCCTCTACGGCCCCGATTTCATCCTCCAGATGTACGCCCCCAAAAGCAGGACCTGGAAGTGGGTGTGTGCTGCCGGGTGGAGCGAGGACCACGGGAGGAGCGCGTGCACGCAGATCGGCTACAGCGTGTGAGCGGCTGCGTCGCCGCCTCCTTCTCAGCCGGGCCGCGGTGGACACATGGACTCATGCTTCTCTCCTGTCATTTTCCTCCCTTTCATCTGTGCTTTCCAGAGAGACCTACGTCAGGTCTGGCCAAACTCCACGGAGGCTTAGGAGTGCCGATGGCTACGTCAGGCTGGGACCGGAATCTCGCCCTGGAGAACCTCTTGGGAAGGACCTCGTCAGCAGGTGTTTGTTCATGCTAATTTATCTGTCAATTTGAGGTCCCATTGAGTCGGCCTGCAGTGCTTTGATAAAGGGTACAACAGCAGGTTCCTGACCTAGAGCAAGTAGCCTTAGTCCAGGTCTATTCTTCAGAGCTACTCTGCTTTCCAAATAACACATGGCACACGTGGTTCTACTGTCAGGTACGATAGAGGGGGCAATAAATATGGGCACCCTAAAGTCACAAGATAAAACTGGAGAACGTGTGGTTTTACAAACACAGTCGGTGGCTGTAAGGTCCCGGGGTAGCCTGATAGAGCCACTTAACCCCAACTGATTTTATTTTAAGAAATATCTATGTAAATGGAAAGCATTGCTAGGTCCTTAGAATCAAGTGTCTGTGAAAAGCAGAAATATGTTTACACAGGCGCTTTGGTGCTACTGAGCACAAACACGCATACCCAGAGGATGCTGGGAAGTCCACAGCAGGCCAGGTGGTGCTGGCAGAGCGTTCTAGGCAGAGGAGGGCGGGGCCACATTGTGACAAAGCCCGCTGGTGAACTTAGTTAAATGTTCACTCAGTCGTATCTGTCTGAAGGAGCAGGTCAGAATTCCTTAGGCTTTCTCGGGATGTCAGAGCTTAATAATGATTGACCGAAGCAGAGCCGTTGCCGTAGGAGTGCCGTTCCGCGTGACCTCCAGGTGCGTGGCTGCTTCTGACTCACTGTGGCGTGTCCCTCGAAATGAAACCCTAACAAGACCACTACCACTCAGATTATCTTTCAGCTGACACATTTTAAACTCTCGACATCATCTACACAGCAGCCAGAGGCTCCCTGTGATTCTGTGATTTTCAGAGACAGCCTTACGCTGTGATTCTGTGATTTTCAGAGACAGCCTTACGCTGTGATTCTGCGATTTTCAGAGACAGCCTTACGCTGTGATTCTGTGACATTCTGTGTGTTCTTTATATCCTCTGCGGTACCAAGGCGACTTCTTGCGTCATGAAAATGACTTTTAACTCTCCTCATGTGTTGCCCTCCCCGCCAGTGACTCCTGTCCGGATGATGGTGTAGTCACGCTCCGGTGCATCGGTAAGCCAGCCGTTAAAATCACTAACTGAGGAGGTCCAAAAGGTGGCACGTAATTTCAGGTCAAACGCTCTCGTCAAGTAGTTTAAAATAAACCTTCCCCTCCGTTTAGTCCTTCCAAATACTGTAAGCCGTGAGCCTGAATCCTCACTGTTTTACACTGTCTGGAGGGAGTCACCGTGGTTCTTTGCCCCCAGATTGCGGCTCTCGTGTAAACACTCAAGATACTCGCATCGTCGGGGGACAAGTGGCCCGCAGGGGAAGCTGGCCCTGGCAGGTCAGCCTGCATGCCGATTCCCAGCACACGTGTGGCGGCTCCATTATCACGCCATACTGGGTTGTCACGGCAGCACATTGCTTAGAGGGGTAAGGCCCAGGAGGAGTGGCCCGGCCGGCCACGCCCCCTTCCCCACGGAGGCTCAGGATATCACTGCGTTCCAGACGCAGAGAGCCAAAGGAGTGGACCGTGTACGCCGGCTACCTGAACCAGGATGACATGACACACCCCGACGGCAATGCGGTGTCGCTCATCATCTCCCACGACTACAATAGCGTCAGCGACGAATACGACATCGCCCTCATGAAACTGAGAAAACCGCTGCCCGTGTCAGGTGACACCCAGCACCCCGGCCCCGCCCCTTGTCTGTTAAAGTGATACACCTGAGTAATACCGAATCACATGACACTGAGTCACAGTTGTACCAACTGCAGGTAATTCCAGAGTATTCCCCTGTAAAGATTACCATAGATTAAGCCATTATAAATGATGAGGTGTCTTTTCTTATACGCTGTGTATGGTGGACAGCAGATTTAAAAAGTTCACAGCAAAGCCCAGAGACAGATGGGATGGTTATTCTTGTTACCGTTCTCATCTAATCCACGAGCGCCTTCCTTCTCGAGACACAATGCCTCCTCCTTATTCGCCGTAGACGCAGTGAGGCCCGTGTGTCTGCCCAACGAGGGGCTTCATTTCAACGCACCCTTGCCGTGTTGGATTTCTGGGTGGGGCAGCACTGTGACTCATGGTAGGGACCTTGGTCGTTGTAGTGAACGTTTTCTGTACATGTGGATTTTTGACTTGGCCTGTTTGTGTAATGAATATTTTATGATCCAGTTATTACTGTTTCAGTCAAATCACTAAAGTGTTGAACTGCATCCAGCAGTCAGACATGACATAGCCTGGTTTGATGTGCTGCCTACCCCTCCTAGGACCCCCGTCTGCTTTCCTGATGGAGGCCCAGGTGTCTCTGATCGACAGCACGACGTGCAACAGTCGTCTTGTGTATGACGGTGCCGTCTCCGAAACGATGATCTGTGCCGGCACGCTGGAAGGTGGCGTGGACACGTGCCAGGTAACCTACGTTTACGGGAACATGAAGTAGAAATATGCGCTCGGGTCGGTCCGTCAGCTCTCTGAAGCGAGTGGAGCTGCCATTTCGCCGCTGAGTACACAGCTGACTGGATCTCTGTTGGTGATTTAGCATATTCTTTTTTCCTTGTTTTACCATGTTTACTGACCGTATAAGTCACTACAGATAAATTTATCTGCAGGATAAGGAGCCGTATGTATGTTCAGTGACGTTCAGCTAGCTTTAGCTGGAATGGGCAGCGCAGGAAAAGTCCTGAAATCGGCGGTTCACCTTCCCGGTTTCTGCCGTGTCGCATCCTGTAACCACGGGTGTCTCATTCTGCTCGCTACCGGCGTTCTCGAGAAACACTCGGCGGGGAAAGGCGTACTTCGGATATGGCTCCGTAAACACCGTGGGACAGCCGCTTTGAAAACGAGTGACTGATAATGGAGGACGGAAGGTCCAGCCCCGTTTGTGACATCTCGTCGGGCTAACGTTCCCTAGACAAACCTGCGCCCCTTACTGAAAAGACTTGTGCTGTTTTGTGTACCCCAGGGTGACAGTGGGGGCCCCTTGGTGACGGAGCACGCCTCCGTGTGGTGGCTGGTGGGAGACACCAGCTGGGGTGCTGGCTGTGCCCTCAGGAACAAGCCGGGGGTTTACGGCAATGTGACCTTCTTCCTAAGCTGGATCTATAAGCAGATGCGGGTACTCTAAATAACCAGCACATACTCATACATGAGAAATATTACACCCCATGTATAACACCTTTCATTATGTGGTTGCTTATAGACTTATACAGTTCTTTAAATATATGAGAACACCATTCGTATCTGAAAAGTAGGCCAGCAGGCATCTTCTGGAAAATGACACCAGAAAGACACATCCATTTCTTTAAGCAGTATAGCCCTTAACGTTTGGAGATGTGATGGGCTGAATCTATTTCCATGTCTGTCTTGCAGAACAATTAGTAGGAAGAGAACATGAAGCTGGGCGAGACTCCTCCTCCTCTTGGTTTTTGGACGTTTTCCAGCTTCTTCACCAGTTCAGTCCTTCATGATGGCATCTCTGTCAGGCCAAGTGGCCTGTAGGAGGCGCTAGAGTAGGCCAATCATTCCTACACTAACTGCAACATGAAGTAGTGTTCACTACGGCCTGTCAGGTCTCAGAGTCGTTACAATGTCAGACATGAGGTGTGGGGAAATCTGACAATATCTAATTGTAACAGAAGATGACAGTTTATGTTTAGCTGAGTGGACATGAGTCATTTTGTATGTTCAGTGTTAAAAGAAGTTTTTTTTAACATATAAAATGCTGATTTTTTTTTTATGTACTTACATCAATCAAGGTTTAACAGTCAGATGGGCATAAGTACAAAATCCTCATATATAAAAGCTAAGTTAATTCCTAAATATGGATTCAATATTTATTAAAAACACTTTATTTGAACCCAAGAGCTGGTTTATAATTAATAAGATGTTATTAGTATAAGATACTGTATACAATTACTATTATTATTATTATTATTAATTAATTACTCAAATACGTATTCGTTTATATAGAGAAGTATAGTCTTCATTCCTACATAAATACTGACAAATATGAAATTTGCAGCCTTAGAGTGTGAATAATATACCTGCATAATCCTGAATGTTAATCTGAAAAATTCAGGGTTAGCGTTATGTGGAGGACATTTTTGGAATATGGGTTAGCTCCTGTATCTCTCCAAGCATCCTTCAATTTCTGTCTCGTGGGGCCAGCCCTTGTAGACGTTTGTTTTTGGGGTTCTGTGGACCATCTGAAAGGCAGAAAATGTACATTTTGGCACGGAAGTTTGTGTGGGAAGAACACAGGAGGAGGAAAGGACAGACACACCATGTGTAGAGATACAGGAGAAGAGGGCCAAGCTGGCCGTGCCAATTTCATATGAGTATTAAAATTTGAACGTGTGTCTCTGAGGTTACACTGCTCACCTTCTACCTTTGGCAGCAGTGTACAGAGACAACAGTGAGAATACTGAGATGTTCAGTCACCTAGCGTGGAGATGTGACCTCACGTACCAGCTCCCGTGTCAGGTTCTCTGGGATGGCAACTCCCTTCGTACCCAGAAAGACCCAGCTGGCACGAAAAGAGATCTTCTCAATGAGCTTACTACCAAGCTTCTTAATCTCTGCCTTGGCCATGGGCTTCAGTCTGGGTGAAGAGGACACGAACTATCACCATGGAGTAAACACGAAGATTGGTTTTAGAGAGATCATGTTGGATTTTCAGAAGCAATCGCCAGGCTTTATATTTCAATCTATCTACAATTTCTTCAGATCACAACACAATAAGTCACATCTTAGGTGTCGCACCCTCAGTCAGCCCGGTATGCCCCGTCTCCTCCTTTTCTGCCTCCCTGCACCATCGATTAGACCATCGTGTCCTATCACAGCTAACGGATATTTGCTTTTCAATCTAGTTCTGACCCTCATGTAAGGCTATAGCTTTATCGAATGTTTTTTTTTTCTTTTTTTGCTCTTTGGCTTGTAATTTGGTATTTTTCTCCGGTCTGGTTTTCTGGCTTTATTGCCTTTGGACTGTGTTTGTACCACTATGGACTGAGATTTGGATCTGGAGCTCTGTTGAGCTTGTCTGCTGTCCCATTGCTCTATTTATGGATTCTGTTCTCTGCTCAGCCCCTTCCCAGTAAATCCTGGACCTCCACACTACCATCTCTTGGTTAAATTAGTTTCATAAAGCAGTTTTAATAACGTGTGAACATTATGCTGCAGACCTACTGGATACCGTTTCAAAAACGGCAATAATCCATATTTCACACTAATCTGAATCCAGCAAAAGAGGCTACAGTGAAAGTCCCATTGCTGGAACAGTGGGAAGACATGCAACCTGACTGCTGTTCTACTCCAGTGTTTTTCCATCTTGCCCTTTCATAGGAATACCTCTAAACAGGTCCCATATACTTCGCAGGGTTTGCTAATATAGACTGGTCCGGAGTGCCTCAGGGTCCCACTCCAGGTCTGTTATTTTTCTCCCAATACATGCTGTTTGAGAAGGCATGGGCAAACACTGTATCTGATGGTGCACAACTCTGTACGTCTACCGGATCGGCATAGTGAAATGTTCCACTTTGATCTAGTACTCTGTACTAGAACCTTATATACTGTTTGTAGAACATGAGAAAGGTGACTCACTTAGTGCTTCCTTCATCATATGTTGCCATCAGTACCAGGGAGCGAGGCGGAGTCTTCTGAAGGAACATCTCCATGGCATCTGAGTTATCTGTGGGGGTTCATGTTAAATGCCGATGTGGGTTCATTATCTCCAGTTCTCTCACTGGTTGCGATACTGACCCATGGTCTTGTTTTCTCACAGGATTTAACAACAAAGTAAAATTCTATCACTGGTAGTGATGATCATCATCAACATTGTCGTGTGTCCCCCAATATAAGTCAGTGTCTTGGCCTTGTTCTGTGTTTTGACTCTTTCCTGTGCATCCTGAAGGTGCACAGTCTGCTCCACTGGTCTTGGTCTCTCTCTCAGTCTGGTTTCCTCTTGGTTCAGGGCAGAGCCCAGTGTTTCTGCTTGCCCTTTTTACCCAGTCATTAAAACTCTACTTTGCACTTGCATCCCTGCGTCTAAGCCTCTCTGTGGGTCCAGGCCTGGAAAGTGTAACAACATTTAAAGGCTTGCAGGTGTTCTGTGTGTCTTTCATTGTTTGCCACCATGGTTGTCATGGCCGATCATGCATTTTTAAATTTAATTTTTTTGTACTTTGTTTTTTTTAACCAATCACCAAGGCAATAAGAACTTGTAAAACTACGAAATGCCTCAACCCCGACGCTTACACAGTACCGTGACTCAAGCAAACACCTTCATCAGGGTAAGGAACACTGGTCAGGCTCTCATGAACAAGTGCCGTTCCTTAAACAGTTACTGTATCCTGAGTTGGTCTTGACCCAGCTGAACAAAACCCCAGTCTTGTAAAAAAAATACCTTACTTTGATTATACAAATTGCTTTTATGCAAATTTACGAACACATTAGAAACAATGGTATATATTATAATGAGGGAAGATCAAAGACCAATCAAGCAATTAAAGATTCGGCTCTAATAAGCGGGTCCCTGTAGTGTTCCTGATCTACAACATTAATTTTGGGGTTTTAGATCATTTTTAAAATAACGCCTCTTTAAACACCCTTTTGAATTTGTGCATTTAAAAATATTTAATATCAATTGGAGATTTTAAGATGGAAAAGATTAAGTCTGTTTTACTTTAGCCTTTTCCATCTCCAGATTTAAAATCTGAAGGATGTTTCACTCATTCCTTCATTTTTGGGGTGGAAACAATATTAATATTAATAGTATTTTTTTTCCAAATAAGAAAAATCAGATCCTGCCTCCTTACTGCATTAGGAAAGTTTTGCATTGGTATCGATCTGGGAAATCGCGTTATAAAAATCATACCTCCGGCCCACATGTCAAAAGTTCTGAATCCGGTCACCGTCCCTGACGATGCTGTGGGGGTGTTAAATGATCAATAACATACACATATCGACTGAATACAAGAAGATTATTATATACGATGATATTAAGTTGACAATTATAAGTGCCTATTGAAAGAGCTGTTGCCTTCTGTTGAGTATGACTGGACCCATCCAAAAACATCAACACTATAACTAATTAAGAAGACTTGGAGTAAAAAGCCTTGTGCGTAGGCATGGTGGTCTGAGTAACCAGAATGGACCTTACCATTGACCACTGCGATGTTCATCCCTCTCCCGTAATTAAATTTGGCCGCTCCGATAATACTGCAGAACGAGAGAAACGATCATGGGCCATGCGTGCCTGGTCCCAGGGATGGAGAGGGCAAACAACCAGACAGATACCAGCGAAACATCACTGCTAATGTTCTCCAAAGGTTATAGAAACGTTTGGCGACGTCTTTCCACGATCTTGTACGATTTGGTACAAATGGAAGCGTTCCTGCAAAGAACATGATATTAAAATAGCCAAAAATTCACCGAAAGTATAAATCGTGAACTAATTAAACGACCGACAGAATTTCTAGAAGTCAACACTGGAATTACCAAGCAAGCTATCTGTGCATTTGTCACATGTTTTAAAGTCCCCAAAGCGTAAGCATCCCTTCAAATACTGACACGTTTCCCTCAAAGCAGATGTAGGGAGCCTTTTTCAGACCACCACCACTCATGATGCGGAAGGTGAAGCTCCCTTCGGGACAGGAGAGCTCCAGACCGCACTTTGGACTCCTTGGGACGGTGCCTGCTAAAGAGAAGGAATGGAGGAAGTGCTGGTGAAACCCGGTGGATATCAGACTCTCTTCTCTGTGAGCTAAACCACAGACAGCAGGGATGAGCCGTCCTGTGTGAACACGGTACCTGGCTGTGGTTCCGCAGCTCTCTTGGGTTGGGTGTCACCTGCCGCAGCTGGGAAGTGGGACTTCACCAGGTGACCCAGGAAGCTCCCAAAGAACCAGAACGAGACACAGAAGGCGGCCAGCATCAATGAATGCTTGTACCCTAAAATGACAAGGAGAGGCTCGTTAAATCAGGCGCCACCGGTGTGACGACAAAACTGCACCGTGAGCTTCTTACGGGCGCTGCTGCAACCCGCCGCCATTCCTTCGGGGCCGGGGCGTTTCCTGCAGTACGCAATACGGTTAATTGCTTCCTGGATTGATACTGGACTTCTCTGTTAACAGCGACAGTGGTAGTCTTCTGTGACAGACCGTTGAAGGCTATATTTAAACTGAGCTCCCTGCACACCAAGGTAAACTCACCACTGGTCAACACAAGCCTGACAAGAGAGATGACCTGCAGGACAGATGGCCTGAGGACGGTGTATCGGGGACCCAAAATCAGAAAAACGTTGAAAGGAACCTACCTCTGTTTGCTTTGGATTTACATATCACCAGATAAATGACGTGTGAGCATTTCGCTCTTGTACAGGCTTGGTTTACACAAATAGAGCTGGCTTTATTTTAGCAAAGAAGAACAGAATATTCCAGACATAGGCTGAGTATGAATATGAGTCATTTGACCTGCTCCTCTTCCTCCTTCCCCAGACACCCCATTTCTGAGGGGTACTGCAAACGCTTACCCCTGTGCGGGACTTTCCAGAATTTTCCTTCAGAGGTTCCCAAGTGAGATGAGAGGAAGTGAAGAAGGGTGTACCGAGTCTTCCTCACCATGGCCTTTCAGCATTTTTAACCTCCTTCCTTTGGCTTTTTGATTGGTTTCCGCTGGGAGCAGATCCCGGACACTAGGATTGGGACAGATTACCGTACAATCAGCAAGTGGCTGTCCTCAGTCACAGGGGTAAATCAGAGTCGGTCGCACCTCTGCTATATTGCGAGCTGAAATCCCACACCATGACACATGAAATCTCACAAGCCCTAAGTTCACACACATTCCTTCTAGGGCAATGATGAACGAATATTCTCCACAGCATACCGTTTACAGGGTGGATCAATGAGTGGAACCGATGCCTCTCACCTCCAGGGTTGGGGGTTCGAAACCTGTTTGTGCTCTCGGTGTGTAGTGTGTGTTCTCTCCATGTTGTGTGGGTTCCACCTACGTGCCAAAGAGATCCCATTAGGCTTATTTGCAGGTCTGAATCGTTTCTAGCGTATGATTATATATGCCTGTGTTCGCTGATGGTCGTGCATCACATCCAGGGTGTAACCCCAGCTTTCTGCCCCATGTTGCCTGGGATGGGCTCAACCCGATAACCTTGGTATAGGATAAGCGGCTGGAAAATGGATGGATGTTATTTTGAACATGATGCCTGTGTAATTATTAATTATGTGATACAGGGATATATTTGTGTCATTGTCGGGGGGGTCAGTGGGTGACGCTGTGGCGTCATCCATCCAGGGTACGAAAGCAGTACGCGGTTGACTTTTGTGTATAATATTGCAAGAAAAGGATTTTGTGTCGTTTAGTCCAAGCTGTCTGAGACAATTGCGTCAAAATCTCCTCTTGATCTCCTAATGGGAGATGTTTCATAGATACTTTCTGCCAAGACCTTAAGTGAGCGGCTGTAGTGTAAGACGTTTGATAATGCCGCGTTGTTTAATCGTACAGGCATGTGATTAATTGATAAATTGGGCTGCTAACGGCGACTGAATGGCCACCTGTGGCGAAAACCCTAACTGAATTCTTATTAAACAGCCGATTTGCATGCAGTGACGCCCTGGCGATGAAACGATGAAATATAAAACAGCAAAAAGGCGTGTAAGCATCAGGAGAAGCTGAATGACGATTCCGGCGCCATCTAATCGCCCGTCCCCCGGCTCTCGGCGCTAATTGCCGCTCTGAGACGGTAAGCGGCTGCCAATTAGCGACCCGGAGGCCTTCGGCTGCCTGGGCGCCTTAATGAGCCTCGTAATGGGGGAAGCGTGTGAAAAGCTGCCTGCTGGAGCAAAGCCTCCTCGTGTGCTTTTCAGCTTCGAGAGCCACTTGGGTCGGACGGGAAACAGAATTAACGTGATGACATTTGTCGGTGGCTCTTCTGCGGGCTCCTTTCGCGTTTCGGACGCAGCAGCTCGACGCGTCTCTTTGCGGCTGAAAACTGCGAATGTGCACAAAATGTCGCACAACGAATGCGAATCACAAGAGGGCGACGTAAGCGTGAGTGTGGGGGCTCACACATGAAGCTTAACGGCCGTGCCAGAATCCCTGAGTGATTATTTGAAATTCTTTATTCGTCACATGGTCCAACCACAGTACGGCAACATTGACTTAAACTGACAAACTGTCATTGTCCGTAACATTTTTCTAAAAATGTTTAGACAGCCTTTGTAATTAAATAACTATTGAGTAGAGAAAGTGAGAATTAAACGCCTGTCATAATCCTGGCAGCTAATTGCTCAGCTCAGTATTGGCATCCTGCCCCCTGCCGGCCTTTGGTTGTACTGCAGGTCCTTAAATCGTCTGATTTCTCAAGGAGCAGAACGTATAACTAGGATATTAAAGGCATATGTTTTCAATGTATTGCCCAGCTATTTCCCCATTCTGAAACATGACGTATTGAAAATCCATCAGAACTTCAAAAGCCTAAGTGATTGTGGGTCAGCGTGGCATGGTTATGATTGCTAATGTAATTATAGGGGGTAAGAACATACTGCCATGTGATGTAAGGGCGTTGTGGAAAAAAATGCGTGTTCTTGCCTGTTTGTGTAAGAGAAGCCGAATCCTGAAGCGGTTCTCTGTAAACTGGCCCAGGGGTGAGATTAAAGCTGCACGCCTCATGCAGCCAATCAGGAAGGGTGCCTTGTTACCAGGCAGCTCTGCATCTCTGCACTTCTGGGGGTGGAGGTGGTGCCACACACTTTGGTGGGTGGCTTCCCGGGGGGGGGGTTGTGAGTCCGGTTTTGTGGGTCAGCGGGATCGGCACGTCTTGCTGAAATGCAGAAACCCGAGTTGTACTGGGGGGCTGAACTGGTGCTGTGCAATCAGCCACTGGCCCAAACCCAGCTGCATCATACATGTAAACTCGTCATGTGTGTTTAGTGTGGGACAGTTCATCTGGAGCTTCGGGGTAAAGGGCACTTCAGGCCCATGGTTGATTCATTGATGTTTTCTAAATCTGACTTTTAGCAGCCAGTATAGTTCATTTTCTCATGACTGGAAATTTACCACCTTGTGTTTCTTGGTTCCCTGTCGAAGTTCTGGCTGGGCGTGTAAGCACTCTAAGGAAATGGTCGGTTGGGTTTCTGTTTGGTTAGCTGACCATTGCAGAGAGCCAGGACATCGGTGGAATATGTTCTGTTGTCACCTTGACCTCACCAGCATCCAACATCTTCGCAAACTGGGATAAGGACACCTTCTCCTCAGACGTAAGGCATGCACGATTTCAGTAAGGAACTGATGTCAGCACCTCTTAGTCATACATTCCCGGGAAGGCCGGAAGCAATTTGACGTCTAATTAGCCATACGGTAACGATGGGAATCTCTCCCCCCCCCCCCAAGTATGTGTGTTCTGTTTTTGAGCAGCTGTAATACCACATATGACCAGACGAGGGAGCTCCACTCACCTGGCTTCATTCTGCAGTGGCACGCTAGGCGGTTAGATGGCCAGAATGGACGCATTTCTACTAGGCGAACTTTGCCTTGTGGAACCACACAAAACCTCAAAACAACCCGTCCCACCAGAATGGTGGTCTTGTTGGTAGTCTGTCTCCCTCCTGCCTTCCTTCAAAACACGGTTTAAGTCATCTCCTGTGCTATGGGATTTGCTGTCGCAAACAAGTTCCCTTCAGCTGATTAAAAACAAAAAAATCAGGGTTGTTCACGGGATTCTTCCCTGCCTGCATCCCACTGAAATGTTTAAACTTACATTTAATAATCTTTTTGCTGACCATACTGGATTACATTTCATTTTGAACCAACCATACTAGGCAAGCATGCCAACTGCAGCGTGCCACCCACAATGCATTGCTTTCCCTCCTTTTCCACTAACCGCTAATCCAGGTGCAGTCGCTTGGGTTCTCGTAAAACGCTACAGGATCAGCGTGCTTCTCCAAGGTGGAGTCTGCATCCCCAGCTATACGTAAAGAGGCCACTGAGAGAAGATGGATGAGATGGAGAGGAAGTCACATGGTGCCTCGTAGCTCACGGTTTGTGTATGAGGAAGGGAGGACCGTAGAAGAGGGGGACCTAGTTTTCAGGAACCGAGTGCTGCAGGCGAGTCTTTATATTTTTCTCGGAAACGTCCTTTTAACGGAGGGAAAGCTGGTGTTTCCGTGCAGGGCCACTCTCTAAGCCATACGGCAGCTGTCCAGCCCACCTGGAGCAGTCGAGCTTCTGACAGAGGTCACCTTACAAAGGACAGGGGAAAATTCAAAGAGAAACTATTAGGATTATGGGGGGGAGGCCGGTAGTTGTAAAATAGACCCCTCCCCTTCTATACACCTTTCAGTGTGTAGCTGCCTGACCTCCACCCACATGACAGCACTGGCAAAGTGAACCCCCCCCCCCAACCAGGGCAGGCCGCTGTTGACAGGTGACACATGGAACAGCAGGTGAGACCATTGAAAGGCCTCGTGGGGGACAAACCTGAGCAGGGCTGCACAGCGGGGGATAAGAGAGAGGCTGACAGCAGGGCCCCCGCCATCTGGAGACCTTGACAAGCCGTCCGACTCGCTGCCTGTCCTGCAAGGGACACTGAGCAGGAAGGAGTTCATCTTGGTGATGCTTAGCTTGTGGGATTCTTCAGGAAGACCTATAATACTCCTCCTTCTTGCTGGACTGGGTTCGGGTTAAGTTCTTCACTGTGGAGTAGAGTGCAGGACCCCTCCCCCAACATGCCTTTGGTCCGGTCCACTTATCGATTCTCGCCACAGCACACCATGACCCTAGGCTGGATAGCTGGATATGGAATATGGACGTGCAGGGATGGGGGTTCGAATCCCGCCTTCTGCTGTCTATCAGAGTGAAGGGTTTCCTCCTCGCAGAGCGGTCGCTCTGTCTCGCTCACCGGCCCCAATCGTCGTACAAACATCCCTCCATTCCCATTTGCCCCCGCCTGTCGTCCTGGCGGGTGCAGGTGCCGGGAGCACTCACTCAGCCCTGCCTGCTGCCTGACAGAGGTCCTCATGGCTGACAGGTCTGGTGCAGCCATGCCAGGGAGGGTGGTGTGTGTTACTGAGGTGGCAGCCAGCTGCACACATCTGTTGGGGGTGGCACAACACCTGGCTGTCTGGCTGTTTAATAGGGGGTGGAGTCTGGTGCCTTGAACCATGCATCAATCCATCACAGTTTGCTGCTGAGGCATCATGTGAAAACTCGGCCCCCCCGGAACCTGTCTACAGGCAAAATGTTATCTTTGCGATTCTATTTGCATAATTTAATAATAATTAAAAACGACAGACTGCAGCCTGGGACTCTGATTTGGCTTTTAGTGTTTTTGAATAATGACTTTGAAATGACCTAAAAATATTTAGTTTCATTGACCAAAGTGTGTAAGAGCTTTTACATAATTAAATGACACCACCCATTTACTGATTTGATGTCACATGTTTAATTAATCATGTTTAACTTTTGTCATGACTTTAGTTTTATGGGAGATGGGTGTTCTTTCCATATCCCTAATGGTGGTTGGGCTGCTTACATGTCTGTCATTATTAGCTCCGCCCCACACGATCCACCATCATTGTATGTCTGCAGTAGTCTGCAGGAGCAGGACTGTGGATCTTTTACTGGCCACACGTGTGGTCAGCTGTGGATTTTGGGTAATTAACAACAGAAATGTTATATTGGGCCCTGCAGAGGAACATTTACGTGAGATGTTGCTGTAAACCTCCTCCGTCTGTCCCTCCGCGTCACTGGCTTCTCCTTAGGCGTCTGTCTCCGTCCCCTCCTCCGTCTGTCCCTCCGCGTCACTGGCTTCTCCTTAGGCGTCTGTCTCCGTCCCCTCCTCCGTCTGTCCCTCCGCGTCACTGGCTTCTCCTTAGGCGTCTGTCTCCGTCCCCTCCTCCGTCTGTAACGTGCAGGTAACACAGCAGAAGACCTCACACAGAAACCTGGAAGGGCGTTATTTCGGCAGTCAGGCATAACATTGACATAACGTTGACATAACTATCACCATTGACATCTGAGTAGTGCTTAATTATCAGTTTACACCGGCAAGGTTCTTTGTCAGTCTGGGTGTTACACCTGCTTGCTACATCACAGCAGCGGAGAGCACAGGGTGAAAGACGCAAGCGTTTTAACCTTCACAGCAGGAGCGAAAGCTCCAGTTGTATTAATGGGGAAGTGTGAGATATGTAATTATGTACTAGAGCTCAGTGTGACATTGCCCTGCTGGGGGTCAGAGGTCAAACAGCTGAGGAGCAGGGACCTGGGTGGGGGGGTGTGAATGAAATGCCTTGAAGGTCAAAGATCAAGCGGGGTCACAGGGGTCACCTTTCTGGCGTCACGTAATGATCTTTCTGGACCAGGGCTGACCAGCCAGAGGCTTGCGAGCTGCGTGCGGTTTCTTGTGTGTAGTTTTGCAGCTCCGCTATACCATGATTTAAAAAAAAAAAACAGGTGCCAAAACCTGCCCGGTCACATGACTTTCTTGCTGCTGCAGCCTAGCCCCCTCCCTGTTTGTGCTCTCACCGTGCTCCCTCCGCCCACCTCGGCTCTCGTCATTTGGGAACTCACGTTTGTGACTCTGTGCCACCTGTGCTCTGGACTCTGCGGAGGGCGTCTCTCAGCAACGCCACGCCCGCAGAACATACGTTTTTCTCCCTATTTTAACCTTCCTGGACCAGCTGTGTTGTCACATATTAATGATGCCTTTAGGGGGTACAGGGGATGCCCTGTGATAGGCTGGTACCCAAAGTGGACACTGGCCATGTGGATGTCCCTTTAAGATGTCAAAGGAGACCCCTTCCTGTGTGGTGAGGTGCAGGGGGACGTCACACCGAGCACAAATTTAACTTTGTCGAACCTTAATTAAACTCCTTTCTGACATGAATAATGGAGGTCAGAGCCAGGATGAAATGTTAATAGGATTCAGTTGATCTGTTGAGCAAACACTGGAACGCAGACGGCTGGCCGGCAGTCATTTGTGACTGCAAAAAGCAATACAAAATGCACAAGGTCAGGAGCAGGGGTAAATCTCAAGGTCGCCATAAAGACAGAGATGGGCTCCCAGCTGGAATGGAGAGTGCCCTCTAGGGGACGACTCAGGGAATGACAGGCTGATCATCAGAGGCCACAGCGCTTGTGTTGCTCGAAGTATTTTACGTACATCTGGCTTTAAGCATACACACGTGTTACACGGTGATAAATAAACTTTTTTTTTTTGCTCTCTCTACTCCACTCAGTCTTCAACTGGCTCTTTGCTCTGTTCCTCCAAGTCACAGCTTGCTTTGAGAGTCCCTGCTTGGGCGGGCTGGTGAAACCTGCCAGTCGTGTGTCCTCCTCCAATCCGTTGCTCGTCACCTTTCATTGAGAAATCTGATTGGCTGCCAGCCACACTGACCCTGTGGACTCATTCACCTGTGGCCTCAGCCCTCAGGGAGTGAATTCACCTTTTACATGGTGGCCTGCGTGCCCTGTTCCTTGAAGTCTCATTCCCTGTGGATTACAGCTATGACAGTGCCACACTGAACGGAGTGCTCACAAACCTGCATTTGAACACCTTGAATGTGAAATCAGTTACCTGAACCTAAGTGTGCACAGACACACGTGGCGTGGTCCGATTTTCAGCTTTGGCGTGAAGTGGGTTCCTGGACTTTTACCTTCTCTGCTGTGAAGGGCCGTCGGTCCCCCTGGGGGCAGACAGGAAAGTGGGGCAGTAGTACATTGAGGGAGTTGGCGAATAAGAACTGCAGAGGCTCTGAGGCAATTCCAGTTTTACTGGTGCTTCGCCGCCTAGCTTCAGCGTGGCCCAGTGCTCTTGAGCCATTTGAGCCTCTGGGTAAAAGGGATGGACCAGCGTCCAGTTTGGGGGGAACAGACCCTACCCTCAAGCAGCCTAGGGCAAGGTGAAAATGGAGAGCTGATAGCACGTGGACCTTCCGATGTTCTGAGAGAGCCCGGGGCGGCCAAACTGAACGCATGATGGGTCCCAGATCTGATTTTGATTCGAATGGGCATGTCGTCTTGTCATACAGTATTAATACTGTACTAATGTGCCCATTTTTCCAAAGTAAATATTACCTGGCCCATACACAAAGGTGAGGCATATTTTAATGAAAGCAAATGGAACATTTTAAGATTTGGTGACAACAGCGTTATGATCCGTGTGCCTGCAGCGGCCGTTTAAACTGGCAGGACTCCCAGCAGTCAGGAAAACGCGTTTTCTTTGCACGGAGTTTAAGGTTGGCGGTGAATTTGGCGGCGGACCGTAAATTCCGCCTTTTAAAGGAGCGGCCGTCTTGAGTGGTGGCCAGTGGCAGCATTTGGATTATCTGGCTTCATATTAACGCTCAGGAGAATTATTCCTATTAATATGTGATTTAAAAATCCATCGCCTGTGTGTTTCTGTGTGTGTGTGTGTTTCTGTGTGTGTGTGTGTGTGTGTGTGTGTGTGTGTGTGTGTGTGTGTCTGTGTGTGTGTGTGTGGGGGGGGGGGGGGGGGGGTTTAAAAGATGTGATCCTTATGTTCGTGAGAGT
>JAACJT020023465.1:0-22503 GCA_009936485.2 Gymnarchus niloticus | reverse complement strand
AATCTTAGGATCTTATCACTGAGGTGACGAGACTACTAGAATGACTACAGTTCTCCGTAACCTAGGAGATTATGGTTAGTAACAATTAAGGTTTATGGTACTTAATAGGGCAGTAGAACCCAACATTCTACCTACATTCTAGAAGGTTCTAGAAGACTGAGGGCCTTTTCTACAGGGTGCATCTACTAAGCAGTGGTAAAGTGTAAAAGTAAGTGTAAAAAATTACCTGTGGCATACACCAAAAGAAGTGAAAGGTTGTGGTAACTATTATGATTTGGGGTTCTTCTTTCTGGCAGAGCTCAGTACAGTAAGTTATTGTAAAGTTACACTGTAATAAAGACCAACACATTTCTTTTCTGATGGAAGTGGAATCTTCTAGGATGACAATGCATTCATTTACATCTATTTACTTACCTGCTGCTTTTGTTCAAAGCAATGCATGGTGAGGTAAATGCAACAAATATCCTTCACCTGTGGGGCATAAACTGTTACAGTATGGGGGAAAGGAAGTAGAGAGAGTGCCTGGGGAGGCACAGAACGTGAAACAGGAAATAAGGGACAGAGAGAAATAGCTCAGGGAGCGTGCCCAGAGGGCAGCACCCTGTGAGAGGAACATCGGGAATGACACAACTCAGGGAGAGGCACCCAGGGCCAATGCGGCTCAATGGAAGACCATGGAGAGGGAGAAGCCAGGGAACAAGAGAACAAGTGCGTGGAATAAACATGTGTTGAAACGGCTTGCCAGACTTAAAATTTAAGAGCCGCTCATGCAATTATGTTTAATTACGCTGTTTGTTATGTGCACATTCGTTGATTTTCTTCTGGTTTGGAATACTTTAAGTGTCAGTTGTATTTTTTTGTTTGGAACATTCCCTCTATAGCTGTGTTGCTTTTAAACTATTCCATTGTATTAGTTTTGTTTCACAAAAGTTCCTGACCATGGAACTATTAGCCCGTAAAAGCAGAATATGTTTAACACTCATTATTTTAAGTAAAATGTTTAAAAATGAAGACTTCTTTGTGGGTTTGTTTATTCTACTTGTAAGATTCATTTTCAAAGTCTGTTTTGAGTAACTTTTTTTTTATAAAAACAATGTAAAACGTCAAAACTGTCTGATTTGATAGTTTGCAGCACGATTACACAATTATGGGTGATTTTGAATCAGCACCTAAAAGTTTTTTCCACCGCCATAAACAAAACACCAAATTGTGACATTTCCACAGAAAGTTTTGCATAATGTCATATCTTAGAAAAACACATAATCTGACAGATACTTACTGACATGCATACATCTTCTTTTGTTTAAGCATCCAAGTATTACTGAGAACTTCCTGTATTGTCCTAGAGGAATCCAACATTAGTGAGGGCTGAACAGGGAGGAATGTAACTCGGTCTAGTATGCCAGTGATTGTTCCGGTGTTGGCTGATGGTCCCTGCTTTTCCCAGTCTGATTTGCTGAAGCCCCACCGCTGTGATTGGAACCATCATACGGATGACCAAGAGATGATCACTGAACTACAAAGGCTTCCCCAGGGCTCCCAATACTTTAGGACATTACCTCTTCCACAGGACCAGCCAGCTTGCCAATCAGGCACAGCTGTGCTGTGGATCCACACGATGCTTCAAGCTCACATTCCTGGTTGCTTCTCTGGACAGCAGAGACTTAGCAGGTGACTGAAATGTTACGGATTTTACACAGCAGTCTGAACTTATAAATGGACATCTCATAGTGTAGAATTTCATTCAAGCTATTCAATCTTCTTTTAATTAGCTCAGAGTTAATTCTATACCTCTGCTCATTTAGAATTAATAGAAATTTCAGAAATAAAAGTTACATAAAGATTCAGAAGTAATAAAGCAAAATTCCCTTTTTTTTTTTTTTACCAAAGTACACATGCAACATGTTTTCCATACTTCCCATAATCTGTTCAACTGTCCTTGAGCTGTGAAGAAACTCTTAACCTTTTAGGAAGAATTCTGGGTAACGACAGACACTACTGGAGTCCAGCTTTTTAAGTCTAGCTTATGTAGTTCAGTGACATGGTGAAAGGATCCTCTAGGTTCATAACCTGTGGCTGGGCCATGTAGACACAACAACTCAAAGAGGAATGTAGACACTTGGCCCTACTGGATGTGAAATATTAAACTCGACACAGCAAATCATTTACGCAGCTCAAATGGCATGAAGGAGCCAGTCTTCTACATCATCATGTCAGTGAATCAAAACAACATGGCCTGCGTGACATGGGGTAAGTTTCTTCCAGCAACATCCCCAGATTCCTGGTATTTGTATACCCCTGCTCCCAAAAAAATAATACTGTTCCACCCCTTTTTTCCACATCTGCAGTAAAAATACAAGATTGATTAACCATCAAAAAATAAAACGTGTGGGCATTTGAGTAACCTTGTGATTGTATGACATCACTAGGAGGCACGGGCAAACTTCCAAATTAGGAAGACTTGACAGGGAGTTAAAGACAAAGTTCATCTTCAGGCCAGAAGTGCGGCACTGGTGATAACACTTGCAGACATGCACAAACCTGCCTCCCCTGGCTGGCGGTCATGGACAATATAGAGGATATGGAGATAGAGGAACGAGAGAGAGACAGAGGGCCCTGTTGGTGGAGCCTTATTGTCTCCTGCACCCACCGCAGGCATACGGCAACAGTTCCAAACGTGACAGTCATGGGTGCATCAACGGGGAATGTCGTTCATCAGAGGACACCACACATCGTTGTCTCTTCGTGTTTCTGGCTGTCACTTAACCAATACACCTCATGGTCTTACACAACAATACAGTTATGACCCAAAAACATGGTCCTTCTTGAGCTGAGTTTTTATATAACCCGGTTTTGGTGCTACTGTATTTTGGGACTTTTTGCTAATAATTAAAGATATGATCGCACTTTCTGCGAAATTGAAACAGTAAATAGCATATTCTGTTGTCACTTAAAAGGACTTAAGGACTTAAAGATTTCATTTTGCGCACACATAAAAAAGTTCGCTGACTTGTGATTTAAACAGTTATCATATTTTAGTATTTGGGCCATAATATCTCTAAGTTGTGAATGTCTGAACATTCCAAAATAAGGTAGCATATCTGCCTGAGTCACATGTGGTGCAGGATACTTAATGCCTGTAACTGGTTTGCTGGTGTCGTCTCCAGAAGATTTCTGTCTGAATAGTTAAGGATGAGGAAGATTCCATAAAACTGCCAGATATTGACATAAATCCTTCTGGCCCGTGGTTCTCTCTGGCTGTGCTACTGGCCATGTCAGGGTGATTATCTTCTCTGATGCGTGGAGGTGAAGGTGGTGAACAGTGGAAACAGAACAAAGTTAGTGTGTGGACCGGCAGGCACATCTCTGCAGACGAATGGCAGTGTGTGGACTACAGCAGCCTGCAAGCTCTCTGGTTTTTTTAGTCCTCGCAGATGCATGGAATGGTATCCTAAGCAATGGCCTAAGAATAAATTCCACTCAGCGTCATTGTCAGTAATATTTACAGCCTCTCGCAGCTAATGGGGGAATTAAAACAAAGTTAAAATTCGGAGTGATTGTCCCCCATTTATGTAGAAAAACAGAGCAATGCTAAATAATTGATCTTTGTCCACAAATGGGCAATAAAACATTTTTAATACTCAGCTGCGAACATAAAAATTATTCTGTGCAAAGCAATTCGACTGTAACTCACAAGGCCCCATTTATATCTGGGGACTTTCTAGCACATTTGTTCCATAGTATTTACTAAGAAATAGTTGTAAAACGGACTTCAGGAATTTTTACTTTTTTTGGAGGAAATGAGGATTCCTAATAGTGAAATTAATACTGACCATATTTATTAACCTCTGAAGCAGGTGTGTTCTGAAGGCCAAAGCCTCATCATTGAGGTTCCAGCTGCAGAATGCAGAACAAGTTATTGATGGGCCAACATTGTTCGCATTGCTAATACGCCTCACAGACAAAAACAACCAGAGACTACAGTGACTCTAAGGCTGCAGCTGACATGATTCATTTCATTCAATTTAGTTGGAGGCATTGAAAACAGTGGTTGTCATTTAATATCCGTAATCAGATTCACTGATTTGCTTGCTTGTTTAATAAAATATGTTAAACATCATTAACACTATCAATATCATGTCATAGATATTTACTCTGCCAAGTAATCACTGGAACAGATTCTTGATTAATTTTGGAAGTTTCAAGATAGTGAGATACTAATGTAACCAGAATATGATGAGTCAATATAAATAAAATTGAAACCCAGTCCAATAAAAAAAGAAAAAAATCACATTATCCAGAAATTCAGAAATGACTCATTTTGGAATATCATCAAATTATTTTCTTCAGACATTGTTATAAGATTAACACTATGCTGAAAAAAAATCAACTGTTCTAGGAATTGCAAAACTGGATACATATTCAAATGTATGTTAATTAAACATGACTAATGTTTATATTATTTTTAGAAGAGAGACATTTTTGTCATGTTTACTAAAGCAGAAAAAATCTGTCAACTATACTATCGGGTGAAGAAAATACTTTCAGTACAGGTTTATGTATGTATATGTTCTTGGCAAATTAAACTTCGCATAGACTAATCTGCTGTAAGTTATGAAACAGTGCCCATAGAGGGACAGGCACGTCTGTGTTCCAGCCCATTACTGGAAGCCCAGGAGGATCCCAGCTTCCGCGGCGTCCACCTCTCTGCGGGTGGAGGTGCTAATCGACTGCTCCGAGAAGCAGCCCCAACTGCAGAGCACAGCCAGTGAGATCCAGATGTTAGTCCACTCTGCACCTGCTCCGTGTGCTGGCTGTCTGGGAACACACACACACACACACACACACTCCCCAGATTACAGCTTCGATTTAGTGCTTTCCCTGCAATGAAAAAAATGCTTTTCGCATGGAGACATTCTTAAGCACCACCCAATTCCCTTTTTACTATACCGAGCCAGGGTTTTCCAAACGAAAAGCTGAAATGAAAAACATCCGTGTTTACTCAGCACCACTCCGACCGAATGATTGAAAGACTTGTAGCTTCATTCTTCACCTGCAATTTCTGCTGCCACAGTTGTGGGTAACACTGCAACCTCACACCTCCACACTTCAGACCTTGGATCTGTGTGTGGTAAAATTGCTGCTTTTCCCTGGGTATGCTGGTTTCCGGCCACTGTCCAAAGACATATGGTTTGGGTTTACTGGTATTTCTAATCTTGTTCTTAGCGGGTATCTCGTGATGAACTGGCTTTTGATTGAGGCTGTCCATTAGTTTGTTGCCCTCTGTTTCCTGGTATACGGTCCTGGTTCGCCGAGACCCAGTATTAGATAAGGATTTATGGAAAAATCTCAGATGCCTGTTTCCCTAAATGGAAATGTTATTTGCATTTGGGCACTGATCCAACATGCGTTTTTTGATCCAGAGGAAGAACAAGTAACGTGCTGACCATATTGCTCACATTCACACCATGTCCCCCCATTGTTTTAGGCTGAGATTTTTAGTGTGCCACTTGCTGTCTGCATTCCCCTACAATGATGAATAGGGGATTCCAGAACTGTTTGGCAGGAGCCGAAGAGACCTTGCCAGGCAGTGGCCTGCTTGTGTATTGGCCAAAACAGATCCAACAAAGTATTTTCTGGGTTTTTTGCTCTATTCATTTGCCTAGAGGTGTGTGTGGGGGGGGGGGGTATTCTGAGACTGCCATTGTGGCTAAAACTTTTGCGTTTGACTATTTATTTTTTAAAGCAGCACCAATGAAATCCGAATAAATGCACTTACTAATATCTGGTCTTAAACAGAATGACCAGGTTTTGAAGTCCATTTGTCACTCATGTGGGAGCTTAAAAGTGTAAACAGATGCGAACCCTCTTGTGTTCCCCTGAAAGAGTCATACATTGTCTCAGGTGATTAAAGTTGTGACAACAATATCAATACCGACATACGTAATTCATGACATTGTCACCACAAGAGGTTACAAGTCCTGCAGTAATCTGGTGAACAGGCCAAATGCAATAATATGTTGGTCACCAGGTGCGTGACTGGATATTGAGGGGAAAACCTGAACTGGCCCTTTAAGTTATTTTACATCAGCTCCAGTTATGGTGAAGATGGTCTGATCAAAATGTAGTGATTTCTCTTGGTACTGTCCACAGCTTACACAACACTCAAAAAACCCTTACAGCATAGGAGAGAATAACAGGCTGGAACTGGGTTCTCACTGCTACATTTGTCTTTTTAGCACATTAATAAAAATAGTTCTTTGTGGAACGGGTGAACGTTGTGCTCTAGCTGAAATTATTGTAATACCACAGTGGGAATGGTAAACTGTCACAGAACTTGATGCTGCTATTTCTGTGGTGAGCTGGTGGAGAATAAATGCGTTAATGAGGGAAAAAATAAAGGGAAAATCACAGTTACAGAGTTTTCTTGGAGTTTATACAACTTGTTTTTGCCCAGCAACGTAACCATAGAAATAACATTATTTTGATCCCTTGGATAGAGCTGTGAAAATACACTGGTATGGAGTTGTGAAAGTCATGTTAGATAAGACGAGAGGATTGTAAAATTCTTTCTGTGACTGTGTTTTCCTTGCTGTAAAATAGTACTTTTTTATTCTAATATCCATATAGTAAAATGACAGATATTTAGGCAATTCCAGAAATATGAGATAAACATGTTTTAAGGCATTATATAAAGTCATGTTGCAGCATGGAATTGCGTGTTCAAGTATTCCCCAAGTATTTTTCTGAAAAATGGTGAATGAATGTATTACTGTTTGTCTATATTCCACTGTTAAATTGTTTTTTTTTCTAAGCAAATATACGGCTACTGCCCAAAGAAATGGCCTTAAACATTTTCGCAGACTGCCTAGACTTTGATACACTAACATAAATCTTTAACAGCACTCTCCAGTGCTATAGTACATTTTTGTCTTTGTTTCTAAAAAAAATATGGCCAATTATAACCTCGAAAAGAGAATATTGTAAAGTATGACTACATGCTCTCAGTCATTGTCCCAGGGCAAACAGAAGTGTGCTAACAGAATCAGGTATGTATATTATGTATTATTCATTTAATTAATATGAATTTAATTATTTTAGTTTACCACTAATTGCAATATTGATGAATGACTGAAATTTCAGGACTAAACTATCATTCAGCCAAAAACAATTTGCTTGTTAAATATGAAGAGAAGTGAAAGAAAAAATACATTCTAAATGACGGGAAACATAAATCTGTGTACCTGTGAGCTTGTAAGAGATACAGCATCTTAGCATTTTGTTACAGTGCAGTCAGGTCACTATTTGTGGCTTGCTGGGATTAGACCAGCAGAGAAAATTTCACCTTAGGGTTCAGATCGACGTCTTATTTCTTAAAATGCCGCCTTAAATACAAGCGGAGTCATTTCAGGACTAACAAGAGACCGAGGTCTCGTTCTCGACAACAGTCATCTGACATTTGCATCAATAAGGAATTTCTAATACCAACATAAAGTGGACATACCGCATGATAATGTCGAAAAGCAATGCAGTTTAATTTGGCTAAGTTTAAACAAAAGGAATTCTTAAATACAAATGTATAAAAGGTATAAAAGACAGATTTACAGGTAATTCTAATAAACATTTTGACATTCAAATACGGAAGGTATGCTCTCAGTACAAAATTTAATTTACAACACTTTACTGAAACATATGGGTATTCCGGAATAAAAACATTACAAGACCATTAAAAATATTATGAACTGAAAATGTCAGGGTAAAATAACCTTACTGTGCAAAAATTTTAAATGTAGCTCGACTGATCTGAGAAATGCCATTTTCACAAGTCAAATTTGTGCCTTAAAGTATAATATGTATTTTATTGAAACATAACAGCATTCTACGTGCAAACTGACCTTTTTATTTAGTGCACTTTTTGGCAACAGGTTTCTGGTGGCCCCTGTCTTTTGGACTCCAAAAGCAGCAATAACTTGGCATTTTACAAAAAGATCTAATTTATTCTGTTTACATATACTGAACAGTTCCAAAAGAACAGCAACAGACGTGTTCAATGTTTGCATACTAACATTGGATAAACTAGCTATTGTAGTGCAACCCACAAGACACTGTCTTATGGTCAGAGGTGTGCTCCCTACCTCAAACCATGCCCACAATTCAGGGTGGGTAGGGTCATGCATCAGAGATGCAGCTCTGGATCTTGTCCATCCACTGATGTGCACACTGAGCGTCAGAAGCACAGAAGTTGTAAGTGCGCTTGGTCGTCTTCAACTGGAATGGCAGCAGCAGCACAATGAGAAGCTCCATCTATATTAAAGACTTCTGGCCTGTGCAACAGTCTCCCAAGTGCTTCTGTTCACAAGTACATTTGCTTAATTGCCGCACCTTTTGATACTAGCTTGTTTATGCAGCATGCCACCAGGAAGGAAGGAAAGGGAGAAGACTCACATCAAAGAAGGCCTTCTCATTGATGTGTTTAGGTGCTCCAATAGTGGGGGACGCTAGCATGACAGACTCCACCTCAGCCAGGTCGATGTGGCCCCTGCAGTTGGTGTCCTCACCTGTGTCGTAGTATCTCATCTGAACCCAGGAGCAAGGTTAGCCATCGCTGACTGAACGGGACCTACAGTGCAACTACATTTTCAAACAAACCAGTCAACCCACTAGAAGGCTCACCTGGTGCTTGGTAACATCTAGAACAAACCATCGGGGTTTCCAGCCTTTGAGCAAAGCCCCTCGTTTGAAGAGAATACCTTCAAATGACCTGAAATTGAAATAACAGATTTGTTCTTAAATAACCAACACTAACTAACCATTGCAGTGATGTCAAATGTGCTAAGGCTCCATAGTGATATTCCACTGTCCCTCAGGCCTCACCGGTTCTCATCAGTTTTGGGCGTGAACTGGTTGTAGAGTGTGGCAGCCCTCCGACTGACGCCGTTGGAAGAAGCAGGGCTGCGGTCTTTACCCAGGCTGCTGTCGGCCAGGTACAGCATGGAATGTCGCTGGGAGGCCATCAGGCCAGAGGTGGGGATCAGTCCTGAGATGGCCAAGGTCTGCTTGCAGAGCTGTAATGTAGAGCCGTACATGTACGCATGGAGCACAAAAAGCTAGTCCATGGAAATGTTTAGAAGTTTACATGTGTTTGAGATTCTTTTAAAAATAAGACTGTTTGGAAAAAAAATCTCTCTTCTGGCATCGCCATTCCATTTTTCATTGTAACAACTGACCTGCCATCATGTACAGTTGAAGAAAGGGTAAGAGGAGACAAGGGTGCTGTTTTTATTTTTGAAAAGGTCACTGGGACATAACCCAAGAGGTTATCGAGGAGGTTATTTAATATTAATTTAATTTCGAGAACGAGCAGTTTACATGTGTTTATTTATACAAGGGGATCAAGATTTCACTTCTGGGCAGAGCCAAAGACATATTCAGAAACAGACGTTATTAATCACGCAGAATCCTGTAACAAGGTACCAGCTGTTCCTAATTTGCCACAGATTTTTTTGAGCATCATAAATTGTTTAGAAATTAGGCAGTAGATTATGGCTAAATGAATGCATACTTACACTACTCTCTTGCTTCAAGTCATCTTTAATATTGGCCTTCACCTTTTCCAATGTAGTCTGCCAACGTTCAGGGGTCTGTCCCAGCTCAGCGTCTAACCTCTCTATGTCCTTTAGATGATGCATCACCAGGAAAATGAAATAAATTAACACAAGTTTGCAGCACCCTTTTGAGCAGCAACAATCTGTCTAGAGATAAAGGGCTGGGTTATAAGTGTCTGTGTCCATTTGGCAAAAAAAAGAGACGTTTATTTCCAAGCAGCATCTTTACAGTGGCGGCACTCACAGTTAGCAGCTTGGTGATAGCATCGGGCTGAGCTTGTGCCACGCTGGTGTAGCACGGCCACACGATCGTCCTCTTGCTGCTGATAATGGTGCCTGTCTTCTCAGTAGCCTCCGTCTGGCCAGCTACCATACTCCACTCATAGGATGGACCCGTAGAGAGGGTCTCCTCGGTGAAGTAATCCCACATTCTGAGGCTGGGGATGCAAATGGAGGGCCTGAGGACTGACTGAAAAAAAAATGGTTATTAAATCAGAAACGGTTTTGCTTTTACGGATTTTTTTTATGCTTATAAATGCACCAATGCACATAATTTTTAATTAACAATAAAAATACCAATAAATCTATTCTGCCACCACAAATAAAACACAGAATTGCTACTTTTCAATCTGTATTGACCGTTATTTTAAAATAATTCAATGTGGGGGAAGATTGAGGTTTTAAACATTTGGAATTCAGTATTGAGCACATCTTTTACATGCAGCATGTTAGTTATTAGAAGATCCAACCGTAAAAGCCTAGATTCCTTCACAGAAGCAAATAATTATGTGATGAACCCAATGGACACCTGAATCAATGACTCACAACACCTCAGCAAGTAAAGTCTGAGGTGTGCGGATTTGAGGGGCGGGGTCCAGCCCACACATATAAAATCATCTGATCAGAAGGTCAAAACACTGGCATGTTCTTGTACCTCAGACTCAGAAGGACTGTAAAGGTAGTTAAAGAAGAGAGGTTCCCTCTGGTGCATCCTCCCAATGCAGTCCCAGATACAGATCCCTGTTTTGGCTTGCTTGTCTCCCTTGTCCTCGAACAGTATGCCTTTTTTATTGGGAGAAAGCAGGAAGAAAAGCTATTTACAAATGGGCAAACATCTTTTAACCACTTCTCCTGGTCATGGTCGTGGTGGGTAAGAGGGGCTTGAAGTCACGGGAAGTCTAGGGCACAATGCAGAGATGGGATGGGATACCAATCCATCACAAGGCACAAACATGTACACAAACAATACACTATGGTCAACCTACAGATGGCAATATGAATACATGGAGGAAACCTTTGTATTACATCAAGAACATGCAAACTTTATACACACAGAGGTGGAATTCAAAACCCCAAAACCTGGAGGTGTGAGGCAACAGTGCTACCCACTGACCCACTGTGCCATCTATGCCAGTTTCATTAGTGTGTGAAACGTGCACAGTTCGAAATTTGTAGTTAGTATGTTTGAGGACTGACCATGTTCCAGGCGCTCGTATTCGGAGTCAAGGAGGAAGTTCTTGAAGCGGTTGGAAACGTAGTGGTAGGCCAAGAACTTCAAGTAATATTGATTAAATTCAAACTCTAAGGGATGCTGGTTGTGAATCTGGAACGAAAAGACCAGGATACACATAGATGGGCTTCCCAGATTTTCCCGTGGCCGATCGATGGTATCACGGCTGCTGAAGATTCAGCTCACATGTTAGCCATTAAAAATGGTGAAATTGAGATGAGAGTGCGAAGATCGGTGACATCATTATTCTCAGAGAGTGCTCTCAAGAGCAAAAGGAAAGAGCATTGTCCAAGTCGTCTGCTGAAGGCCAAGCAGCAAATTCTGCTCGCTTTAACATTTGGGCCACCTGGCAATATTGGCAAAAACAACTGCTGTTTTTGGGATGAGACACTTCTATTTTAGGACCTTTCCAATTATTTTCTTCTGTTTACCACTCATAAAGGACTGTGGCCTTCCCAGGTCACCCTGGCAATGACTTAATTTCAAAAGTTACATGCTCAAAAATGGCTCTGGAAGCATCAAGAACACAACATCCACTAAAGATAGCACATCGCTGCACACATTTACTGTGACTTCACAATGAGGACAAGCTGCCTTTTCTCTGTGCTGATTGACTCGAAAGGTTTGTACAGGGATAACAAATGCACAACAGGTGCCAAGGCTACCTGAGCAGCTGTAAGCACAGAATCATTTCCTGGCATACAATACTGCATGGAAACAACTTGTCCTGCTGGGGCACTGAAAAAATAAGACTAAAGTGCATCCGTGATGGCGGCTAAATCTTTCACTTCTGTCAGCCCCTGTATGTCCCAATAAGGATGGACTGATAATAAGAAGGTGGGCCATGGAGGGATGTAGGGCAATTGCTTGCCTGGTGCACAGCGTCCAGGAACTGGAGGAAGATGGGTGCAAAGCCACTGCCTTGGCTGCGGTGGTCCAGGTTGCTGCGCTGGCTGAACTTGTGGCCAAAGGATAACCATTCCTTCTCCAGGAGTACCTGGAAGCCCTCAAGTGTCCGGTAAAATGGGTCACTTAGCAGCTGGACTAGAGAGAGAACCTGGAGGAAAAAAGTGATGAGTGGGTACAGTAATACAATAGATTATATATTGTAGGCCTGCTGCAGGAAAATGGTGAAAACCCTGTTTGTGATGGTTAATATTGTCTTCAATGTAGGTGAAGGTTTCAATGAGCATGTTAATAAACTAGAACAGAACCTACTGCCTTTTACTTTCTTTTCTACTAGACCAGTAGATGGCTCCATTACACCCCTCCACATCTGCTTTGGTGCAGAATTCCCCCTTTTCATGTTTCCCTCCGGCTTGCACTACATGTTGAGCCAGACTGAACGTTCTCTCTGCTTTAAGCCAGCACAGACAGCTCTTTGAAAGGAAGTCAGTTACACACCAGTCTTCCTCCATTGGGCCCTTTCACAGGCTCCCAACAGGAAGCTGAGAAGTCACTGAAATACCTTGAATGAACTGTGAAAATAAGCAAATACCACAATCATGATGTTCACTGTTCACATTTGTTTGTTATTGCGTCGCCCTGACAGCAAGCTGAACATCAGTGCGTGAACTGATATGATTACTTGTAATTCTGCAGGCAAGATGCTCTAACCGCAGCTGATGAATCTAGAATCTATTTTGGACCTTGCATAATGTTAACCTGTGACTTCCCCAGGCCTTAGTACAGTACCTGAGTGGTGAGGTCCCAGCCGTCCTCCAGGCTGAGGAGGACTGAGGAGCCAGAGTCTAGCACCTCCACCAGGATCAGGGATAGCTGCAGTATCTTGTGAAGCTGTGAAGACAGAGGATCACAGATATCTGCCATATGACTCAGAACATAACTGCAGGGCGTTCAGACTTCTGCTGTTCTATCAAGCTTTCCTTACTTGTGTGTCACTTTGGGCATGAGTATCTGCTAAAAATAAACAAACAAGCAAGATAACAGTGATATTGCAGTTTGCAATATTATTGTTGCCTGCAAAGAAGTAACCGAGGTTCACTGCTGATCTAGGGCTCATTTGTTTTGGCAGGATTTACACATCTTACTGCAATATATGACACCATTAAGGCTAAAGTAGGTAAAAGTTGTTACCACAAAGAAAAACTTTCCCATCTTTGTCTGTGTTGAGTTTTATCCCAAGGGTAAGGAACATAGGGCGTGAGAGAGTTGTCAAATAAGGAAAACAGGCTGTTTTGCAAAGGAGAGCCAGACACCATGACAGTCTGTTTTCTTGTGACGACTCTGGAAGTTTCTATCTGAAGCTGAGGGTTAATGGTGTGGAGGGCTGTTCCTCAGAGCTAGGGAAGCACCTGAAGGATCCACTCCGATTCCTCCAGGCCTTTGAGGAAGCTGCCCTCAGCATCTGTAGGACTGCAGCTAGGTACACAGGCCCTCAGCAGTTTCTTAAAGGCGCCTTTCACTTGTCGCATGTCGATGAAGTCCACTGGCACCAGTTCACATTTCAGGCTGGGGTCCAGCTTGAGGCCCTTGCAGCAGATAGCAGAGAACAGCAGTTACATCATGAAGATTACCTGTTTACCACCTTAAAAGATGTCAGCGAGAATTACAGTGACTAAAGCTGCACGCTTATCAATAAAAGTTACCGGCTCAACTTGTTACTGTTCTATTAACATGATCCATTTAAATGAAAATGGACATTCTTTAAGATGCCTTCAACAGTGCATACTGTAGAAATGCAGTTACAGTAACTTGCATTCTTTGGTGAAAGTAGTAATTTATCAGTAGTTATGAAGACTTGGATAGTCATGTTCTTTCCCTGAAGTCTACTCAGTGGTCTCGTTATTAAGCAATCCTACATAGTTCCAGGTAACCACTGTACTTTCAGAGAAGCCTTTCTACACACTACTGATGTACTGAGCTTTAATGTTTGAACTTGTGGCCTTCCAAGTCTGGCCATTTTTGACTTCTGACCTTTCTCATTAAAAGGTATTTTCAGTGGCAGATCTGCCGCCGACTGGGTGTCTTTAAGCACCACTCTCTGTAAACCCTAGACACTGTAGTATGTGAAAATCCCAGGAGGCTGGCTGTCTCTGAGATGCTGGAACCACTACGTCTGGCACCAACAATCACACCATGTTTAGAATCACTTAGATTAGCCATCTTAGCCATTCAAATGCAGGGCTGCACAGTAACTGAGCTTCACACTGTTTGCAGGATGCACGTATTCCATCTTAGCCACATGATTCGCAGCTTGAAGGAGTAGGCTGCTTGTGTTAATAGGTGAATCTAATTAAGTGGATACTGAGCATATAACAAGCCATCCTTCACCAGTAAAGGCTAGCATAGCATTTTTGAGGGTTAATCAGTTACAAAACAAAGTGTGACAATGGCCTGGCAACAATAATGATCAATGCAATTGCATCTACACATTTTTAGACAAGGCAATTCACCAAGGGTTCAGGAATCTATAATGCATTTATTAAAGCTTTATGGAGTAATTTTTAATAAGTGCAGATCAACCGTTATCCAAAAATGTGCAAAGACGACATGGTTAGAAAAAAAACCACATGCATACCTTGAGTAACAGAAGAAGAGAATCAGAAGTAAGCATCAGATTTTGTAGAAGACGAAATAAACACATGAAAGCTGGTTTAAAATGCCAACAGTGGAAAAAAGATGGTATTCTAAAGACAGGCAGCGTTTAAATCGGGTAACCATACCATTCACAGATTTATTAATAACACAGACAGAACAAGAAAGCATATCCCTTACCCGGTACACAAACTAAGCAGCTGCTGAGAATGAGATTTTTATGCAATCCAAGCGTATTATTCATATAATGAAAAAAGGGTGACCAAAGGGAAAAAAAATAATCTTTTTAAAATAGTAGGAAATGTTTACTTTTTTTACTGATGAACTGTCTAGGGCTAGCGGACCAGAGTAAATGTCAATTGTTTTTGACTGATTAAGAATGCATTTTTGATCTATGCCTCCTTGAAGGGAAGAGGACAGACCCATGTCGAAGAAATGCAGTGAGCGTCAGTCACAGAAGGTACCAGAGATGTATGGACGCAGGGATCATCTCGCACATCATCGTGACTGCTAACGGCGGTCCCCTCACTTACTCTGAGCTGGGATTTCTCTCCAAAGACGTAGAGGGCAGCCTGCTCTTTGAGGAGCTGGTGCTGCAGGTTTTCACTTCCTACCGGTGGGGCCATCTCTTTGCTGGCCAGCCGCGACGCCACGTCGGCCGTGGAGGTGTGGTGGCTGAAACGGCTGCTGGCCCGGATGCTGGCCCACATGCCTAGGAGGAGACAAGGTGTTATGAAGGCTAACACACGGACAGTACGGAGGTATGTTACACTGGCACGTCACGCTTTAATGTGAGAAAGGAGCAGCTGATTAGACTGTCAGTGGTGTACGTGTGAACAGAATGTGCTACCTGCAGGAACATTAAGGGTGTCCAGAGACACTGATGGAGACAGAGTGGCATTTGAACCACAGATTCTGTGGAAAAGCCTTCCCAGAATGCTTGGTGGTTTGATTTATTCTGGGCTGGCGTACTGACTGATCTGCTCCTATGTGTACCGGGGTTGGTCCACATGAAGAATGAAAATGACAGTCTCTTGTCATGAAGCATACACAACAGCATGGCTGATGACACATTTATGAAGCCAGTTTCTAGGTCTGTGAAGAGTAGAACTGTGGCATTTATGATTATGCCTAGATAGGGACAGGACGACATGGAGACAGTTGATCTGCTGTGGTGACCCCTGATGGGAGCGGCCGAAAGAAAATGATGATGATAATTATGCCTAGATAGTACTTGCGTTTGTGTTATTTTCACTTGGTACACATTTAAATATTCCAGTATTTTGAATACTCCAACATGGAATATTTGTTGCTTTAGTGAATTGCAATATAGAAGCAGAACATGTTTCTCGATGACCAATTAAAATCTTAATTTTTTAGATTTTATGTCCCACTTCATATTAGTCCTATTAGTCCAATTCATGCAGGGATGTTATACCAGCCTCAGCCATAGCAATGCATCCGTCATTGATGGAGCAAGCAGCTGTCTTTAGCACAGCTGTCACCCATGAGGTAAAAACTAAATCCCTATCAGCAGCACATCTGGAACAGTGAAACACGTCAGCCATGCTGAATGGCTGGTCTACCGTAAAAACAGCCCTGCAAAAGAGGGAGACGGCTGCTGGCGTGAGGACATAACGCGTTTGGATGGCATAAGGAGGCATTGCAGCTCAGTAAAAAGGGGTTTAAAAACAAAACAAACAAACCACAAAACGTGGATTACTCACAGAGCAACTTTGTTTTACAGAAACCCTTAGCTCATATGAACAGCACTGGTGCCGTTCTCAGTCTTAACTCGATGGTTCTCTGAGCCAGTGAATTGGCGATTAACGTACAGCCGTAGGCGCTGAATCACTATGTAGCACGGCCAGGAGAGTGGAGCACTGAGAGAGACCTTACAGTATAAACAGTGGTAGACATCGGTCCTATCTTTAGGCCTACAGTCGATAATTTAGACATCCTGCCACAAAACTGACAAACATGTAGAGCTCAAGAATCTAGTCAGGGTGCCAAGGGAGGCCTGGAGCTTATCCTATGCAGCACTGGGGCACCAGCAGTTGGAAGATAGATGGATGGATGGATGGTTGTGTGGATGGATGGATCTTGCAATACCTTGCTGTTAAAGTTGTATTAATCACCGTTTGGTACAAATATTTATTGCCTTACTGCAATTTCCATTATTTATTGCATTAATGCCTTATTCTCATTTCATTTCAGTTTGTGCTAATGATGATTATGTCCTGGTTTTTGCCTTGACCATGTGATCATTCGACTGTGAAGTAGTCTTGATTATGAATATTTAAAAATTCACAATGTGCTCTTGCAGGTAACATAAATTCTGATGGAAACTTTTGTTGTCAACGCAAAGAAAGTTTGGAAAATCACTTTCTGAATAGAAAATTAAGATTTATAGAATATCTTACTGCCTCATGTTTCATCAAACAATACAGAGCAGAACACATATTTGCATCTTCTCAAGACAAATGACTTTGAGTGTTTCTGAGAACTTTACGTGCAATACATATAAATCCAAAACAGGTGTGTCAATGAGCAGAACCCAAGTACAGCGGCCAGTGTTCTCATGTTGCTAATTGATTATCTGAGTATTACTTTCAAGAAAATGATAAACTAAATTGTGAATGCTGCAGTGTATTAAAGCTTTGGCTTCAAATCAATGTTTCGTAATGGAGTAATAAAATTTCTAACTAAGTTACGAGACAATCTCTACCCTAAGCTTCAATCATGTAAGCCAGGTCTCACTGGATGGGCCAGAGGAAGACTGTTGCCACACATTTTAGCTCAGAAATGCCCCTTAAAATGGACTCTCTAAAGGAGAAAAGGATTGTGGTCTGGAAGGATACGAGCTGGGCTGCCCCACGTGACACAGGTGCCTTTCTGTGAAACGCTTCCCTTATCAGCCTCTCAATTATGACAGTTGCTACAATAACTCAGTGTTTTGTGGATCTTCCCTCAACTAAGTATCAATGGAAAAAATCGATACAAACTCAAATTTGCCTAAGGTGGCCCAGCTGTATCATTCTGTGACTGGACGGCTGTGACCAGAAGACATCATTCATTTAATAGCATCAAAAGGTACTGGGAACATTTGGAATCACCACTTTCTTATGGATTTGAAAAAATCCCAGACACGTACATTGCTGTGTCTGTTGCCTCACAGGAAATTACGCTATCATGAGATGTGGCTGTTTGTGGACCCAACCGCAGTAAATAATTTCAATCTATAAAATGTATATATAACTGCAAACAAAGGAATGAAACCCCCTGGGGGTCCTTAATGCTTTCTGTCCATGTAGAATTTCAAATATTTATACAGCCGCAGCTTCCAAGGCTGAAATCACTTGACCTTAAGGTGGCTGGTGAGTTGTATTTAGCGGAGCACAATTTGTGCTCTCCAGCAGTTTGAGGGGAACATCTGTTAATTTCAGTTATGTTGTCAGCAAAGCATTCACATTTGGATGGTCTTACGGACACATGGGCTAACCCCCAGTTCTGGATACAAGTTTAGCTCATTTGTACGTACGCACATATTTACATTTAGAAGCGAGTTACCCGACTTGTCCACCAGACCATCTATTTAGCCAGGACTAACAGAGACAGGTGTGGTGGCTAAAGAGAACTACTCGGAGGAACTTTACAGTGCAGCCTGCTAAGTGGCAATACAGACTGGTAAAAGGGGTTACTAATACAGCAGATTAAGAGATTAAAATGTACAAATTAAATCTTTGAAACTCATTATAGGTCCCGAAATAATGAACCATAAACTGTGATCAGTAACTGGACATTTCCTTGACCTCACGAATGACTGAGACATTAATTTTTGGAGCCACTACCTTCCAAATGAGCACTGCAAAGTGCAATGCCAGGGGACAAACACAACAGTGAGAAGCCTACAAGGGTTATGCCAAATAAACAGTAGCAGTATAAAATCAACCAACTGATGGATCCTTACAACCAGCAAGGGGTGAAGTAGACCGACCATCCATCCATCCATCCATCCATCCATCCATCCATCCATCCATCCATCCATCTTCCGAACCACTTATTCCTATTCAGGGTCATGGGGGGGCCTGGAGTCTATCCCAGACAGCCTTGGGGCAGATGGGAAGACACCCTGGGCAGAGTGCCAAACCAATCCAGGGCACAGTCATGCACACACTCACACACCCAATCACACACTCTGGACAATTCAGTCACACCGGTTAGCCTACAATGCATGGCTCTGGACTGTGGGAGGAAAGTGGAGTACCCAGAGGAAAGCCATGCAGCATGGGGAGAACATGCAAACACAATGCACACAGAGCCAGAGGTGAGATGCCAGTGTTAACCGCTGATCCACTGTGCTATTTTAATTGGCTAAAATGAAGTGCAGTGTGTAATGCCTTACCGCCCCGAGCAAAGTTGTTAGAAAGAGGAATGTCCAAGTGGGCCGGTGCCATCTTTGGGGTTCTGGGCATTCGTCTTTCACTTCCTAAATTAAACCACAAAAGCATTTTTTTTTTCCTAAACTCAACACCATGTACACACAATTGGGAGACAAAGCCTTCTTTTAATAACAAAGACATCTTCGAAATCTTACAATTCTTTTTCAGCCAGCCAAGTATCTCCTTTCTCTACATTTACATGATCACAATTGGGCCAAGATGATGTAGACAATGGATACAAGTCCTCGAGATTAGGTCAGATTATGTTAAATTAACATAAAGAGGGATTTTGGTGTTATGAGGCTAGGTGTATGATTTGTTTCCCGAGTTGTGTTACAGATTTTTGGAACAAACAACACTAATACCGCTGTTGGATTACCTTTGGCTGAAAACCTGGAAATCGTGTTGCACTGGAAATTCTATTTGCCTTTATTTGAACTCTCAAGGGATTGAGATGAGGAATCCTATAGCCTATCCAGACACTCCCCCCCCCCCCCTCGTTCCACTTTATTGATGTCAAAAGATAGATGTTCTCTTTTTTGATTGGGGCGGGGGGGTTCACTCCACTTCCCACAGACAAAGGCTCATTGTAGCAAGACAGAAGATGGCTGTGATAAGACCTGTGTGCTGGTTGGAGTGTTTGCACTGAGGAAGAAGAATGAACTCAGCTAAGCCTTCACAGCCAAAATCAGAACCAATGAACCGGAGTGGACTGTTGGTGACCTTTTAATCTCATTCCTCATATATTACCCACTTTGATTCCTTCCCAACACAACACAAACAAAAACAAGAGCATGGTGTAATAGGCTGGGAAATCTTTCAAAAAGAAAATATGTACATAGAAACTGACTAAAATGGCATAAAAAAAAAAAACTACAACCTGAAGAAAACAAGCCAACATCTGGAGCAGAAGCAGACAAACTAGGATGAACATCAAAGACATTCATGGTGTGCTTACCTGGGGAGAGAGCGATCAGAGAGCGCTGTTTGAGGCTGTCCTTGCCATTCGTCTTGGAGTATGCGGCGATGGAGCTCAGTATGGCCTGCAGGTACTTCTCTTGCTCCAGACTGCTGGAAGACTCTGAGGAAACGGGTGCTGCAGCACCAACCAACGAGAACGAGATCCAACTGGGTCATCTGACTCACTCACTTCACTAAAATAATGGGCTTTTGCAAACAACACATTTAAGTGTTTTTTTGGGGAAAGAAGGTAATTTGCTGGTTAGCTATTTTACCATCCATAATTAAAAACTGAAAAAAAAAATTCGTATTTGTTGCACAAGTTCTCATCTTAACCCTGTTATTCATAGTAAATTAAAGCAAATAGCAAAAAAAAAAAAGAAGAAAAAAAATAACTTCAGATCTGTAATAAACAAGAACAAGTCCAACACAGGCAAGAAAGCCATTGGGAAACTGTCGAGTCGGATCCTACCTGTGGAGGGGGCGTTCTGGGACTTGAAGAGGCCCACCATGCTTTTGCTGTGGAAGCCCCCAGACCGGAGCAGCACAGCCTTCGTGCGGGGGTGTTTCCAGGTCACTATGGGCAACCGGTTGTGTCGGAAGCAGCGAGCCACTTTTTGCAGGCTGCCATCCTGCACAGACTGGGGCACCACCAGCAACCCAGGATAACTGTGTGGGGTTAGCGATAATGACCACACCATTTAGTGTGTCTGGTGCTATGACGCATTATAACAATTTGAAAGTATGTCCAATCAGAAGCTATATACCCTGTGTATTACACATGATTTTGAAACTAACCTCCGGCACAGAGAATACAGCCTGTTGACAGCAGTGATCCGAAACTGCTCACTGGACTTGGCACGTGAAGAGCTGGTTGTAATGGCCCCAAGGCCCAGGCGCTGGTAATCCCGGAAAAAAGCCTGCTCCACCAGCTGCTCCATGGTGGACTTATCAGAAGTCTTCAGAGTGCTGCAGGCTGGAGGCTCCCCGTCATCCGACACTGTATCATATCACCCACACTGCACGTTAGCACCCCCCCCCCGAGGTGTTCTTGGCACATTATCAGTGTCTTGGATGAGGAGGACAAAATGCTTGGCTCACAGTCCCCACCTGAAACATCGTCGTCCTCGTGCCAGGTCATGCGACTCCCCCTCTCAGTTTTCTTGCCTGCACTCGGACGCCCAATGGTAATCTTTCCTGCTTTTTTTGCCCCTCTCACGAGTGTTTTGGAGAGTGTGCTGCAAAGGATTCGCAAATGGGGGCGGGGGGGAGGCCAGTGTATTGACAATTTGTCTAATTGGAGGCCAGAGAAGTGTGGGCGAGGCTACATGTGTGCATGTGACATGGACACTCTGGTTCAGACCAACCGGAAGCCTGTGTTCTTCTCCTTCTGCTTGGGCAGGATTAGCTGGGGCACGGTCTGCCCTTCGGCAAAGGCGAACGTGCTAAAGATGGACTGTGGGCAGCGTATTCTCTGAAGGTGCTTCTTGAAGATCTCCACCATCTCTGAGCTCACCTCTTCATCAAAAGCTACCCTGATAAGCTATGGAGCGAAGGACCAGCAGATGGATTAAATGAAGGCATCTGATCACTTTCCTTATTGACTGAAGTCACCTGCATGAGGCTTTCAACATTCCAGGCCTTCATAGTAAAAATAGGCTGTTTTATTGACATAATTTTTTCCAGGCAAAGACCCCCAGAGTGATGTACTTCCGACCCCCATGTCAGTGTTTCCCCCCAAAGGGCGTGGCCTCCTTATGCACTGACTTGATAGTTCAGTGAACCCTGGGCAAACTCTTCATAGTTCAATTTACAACTTAATGAGGGAGAGCAAATGCAATGCAGACAACGCCTGTTGGCTGGGAGTGGCTGGAAGAGCAGCGCCCTAGTGGATGAGGTCTAGAGACCCCCCCCAAGAAGGCGTTTTTATGGACCGAGTTACTAAGAAAGATAGGAATGAACAATAAAAATTTTACAGCACTCTGCACATTGTCTAAGAGCAAGCACATGGTTGATTGTAAAACATATTTTTGTCCCTAACTGAATTAGAATTATCCCTCCATCAAAACGTTTGTCTGTTTACAGTTGTTGTGATCTTATGTTGGTCCCAGGAAACATCGGGAATGCGGCATGGGACAATAAGAGTAAAATTCACCTGAAGAATTTACGAAAGCCAGAGTACCCAAAGGAAGCACCAATTCAGCTGCGGTGTGATTCAAACCCACAACCCTGGAAGTTTAAAGCAAAGATGGTACCAACCAACCTACAGTGCTGCCTGATTCACATTTATATACTTCCCAGGAACATAAACAAACAGTAACCTGTCAATGTAACACACTAAACGCTTAAAGCAGCAGTTTTTACCCTGTTGCCATCAGGGCACTGAATGCCAATTAATTTTCTCCTACCTTTAATTCTACTCCATGTG
>JAACJT020023464.1:0-22512 GCA_009936485.2 Gymnarchus niloticus | reverse complement strand
ACTGACCCTGAGCTCCGCGGAGGCATTTAAATAAACAGTGCTGATATCCAGCTATAGGATTTCAACCAAAATTACCGCCACCAAAGCTAACCAAGCACTGAAGGACTAGTTTCGCTGGGAGTAGCACCCATAATTGTTTCTATGGTAACCCCACCAGGAAAAAGGCGAATAGCTTAGTGTACATGCTAAAAAAAGTTGGAACATACAGTATGTGAATGCAGTAGATCTCATATCTGGGTCCAGGCTAGTTCAAAATGTACAAAGGTATTTCAGTATTCACCTTCACTTATGAATTACAGTAATAAAACAACTGTGTGGTTATGGTAGAAAACTCTGGCAGGCAAAAAAAAACATATTTGAGCCTTTTGAATGATATTCTAGTATGGATTTCAATTGTTTGAACGCAAGACCGCTTTTAACTATCAAACAGTTTTTAATTATTTTTTTAAAATTAATCTCCTGATGTCTTTTGTGTTAAAATAATGAAATCCGGTTCAGAGGTCAGCATACGGACTCCTCTTTTCATCTCGTTGTCTAGTTTAAAGAACAACAAAACCCACAATGTAAAACAACATTGATTTCACTGCCTTTAGTATAGCTCTTTCAATCCAAAGTCCTCAGTTGTATAAATTTAAAGTTTATTCATCACATTGCTTTGCTGAACCATCATATTTGTTTAAATAAAGTTGAAGTAAGAGTGAATCAAGATCACTGTACACCATCTACATTTATCTTGTGATTGCCTCACAAAACGTTCTTTTAAAAGAAGATTCTGAATCTGTTTTTATCCAAGAAAAACTTAAGCATATCAAAAGACTTCTCCCATCAATATTTTACTGCCAAAGTAGCATGGCAAAAGGTAGATATAAAGAAAGGTCATTCTGTCCGGTCTCTAAAAGTCAATGAATTTTCTCTGGTTACTTAAAAAAAAAAATGGCACATTAAGACAGACAAAGTGATGTCTTCTTATAACTAGATTATACAGTAATTATTGGGCAGGATTATTAAATAATAACTAGGAAAACAAATATATATATATAATTTAGATATGCTATTTAAATTTAAGTACCTTACTAGATGATGTAGCTTTGAGCAGAATATCAGCTAATTGATTAATCACAGATGATCCTGCCTTATGCATGTGAATTTAGCCAACTGCTGTTAGAATATTCCTTTCATTTCTGATGTCATTCCATGCTATGCACAGCATTGTAGCTAAAGCAGTAGAGTTAGGTAACTTACGGTTAAGGTTAGGGCTGGGTAAGAGTTAAGGTTATCATAGTTAGAATTAGGGTTAGGCCAATAGAAATTAATGGAAGGTCCCCAACAAGTTTAGAAATACAAACGTGTGTGTATGTGTGTGTGTGTGTCTACATGTGAGAACCATGCAAAGGGTCCACATCCCATCCAGGATGTAGCCCACCCTTCTGCCCAGTGCTACCTGGAATAGAATCTAATACCCCCCTACCCCAACCAGACAGTTTACCATGATTTGGTGTACAAACAACACTTTTTACCTAAATGAGCTTCTTTTTTAGGTCTACTAAAGTATTTGTTCCTGTATTTTAGGCGCCACTCCACCTACTGGCCACACCTGTATTCCAGCATATTAAAATAATCCCTTTGCTACTGTTTGGTGTGATGCACAACTAAACAAGAAACGGGCAATAATTAATAAAGAAAAACATTAAAAATCTGAGTTAGAAAAGGAACTCTCAAACTCACACCTGAGTGTTCCTCCGTCTCTGAACAGTCTTCTTGAATGCAGATGTTTCACCTCTGCTCTATTATGAACAGGACTTTTTTGGGATACAACACTAGACAAACGAATGCAGAGTGCACGCTTTGTGTTCGAAGAACAAGTCTTTCTATTTCAGCATATTCTATCAACTCAGGAAGCATTCTTTTTAACATGGGCGGGAAGATTAATTTGTCAACTTCCAGTGATCTATACAAGCCATAGGGAACAAAGGAATTTAGTGGCAGTGGAGATTAAATTAACCTTTGATGTCTTAAGTACTTTTTTTTTTTTTTCCTGCGTGGATCACAGATGTTCCATTTTATTACGTAGAGTACATGTCTTCAGTTTTAATCATAGCCACAAACCTGCCTTTGCACTCTGTACGTCCGCATCTTATTAAGAGAAAACATACTTGGTTAGTGGTCCCATTTTACATCGTGATGAGCCAGAGCTGAAATTTGCAGTGTTCAGTGCTGATAGCAGTATCTTTGTAAGGAAAGGTGTGTGACTCAAAAGCATGCTGCACTGAATATCCTTTAACAAAGGAGCCTCTCTTGCATATGAATGCAACACGAAATGCAGCCTCTGAGCCTTTGTTTATAGCACATGATGCATAAATTTGCTTTCATTTAAGGACGTGTTCCTTCTCACCAGAGTGGATTTGTATTCTCGGAGCCTGACAGTTAAATTATACTCTCACACCAAGGATAATCGAGGACCCCACCAGTTGCCATGCAGCCAATGCATATCTCTTATGATTTGCTTCATAATCTAATAAATGCAGGGGATAATTAGGGTGTATTTGTGTTGTAAAATAATGCTTTGCTGTTGCTTTCACTTGAATCATTTTCTCATTGTGTGTGTGTGTATGCTGAAGGCTATATTTCATTGATTTTCTGATATATTGATATGCATTTTTATCTTCATTAAAGTAATGCTGTCCATAACTAATGAATTATACCTAATGGAGTGTTTCAGGCTTGAGAGGCCATCGAGTAATCTGCCTCTCTGAAATAATTAAAACTTTCAGACGGAGTGGTACTGCGGATTCTGCTATGGAGAATGTAAGTGTTACACGACAGCTTTATGCGAATGTTTGTTCCATCCGTACAAAAATCATCAGCGGACGTTTTAAAGCAGCTTTGTTGTGACAGCTGAGCAGTCATGCCCCTACCTGTATCAGAGCTGGAAATTACCTTATCTGAGCATAAACGAAAAGTAAATAAGCAATGGAGTATCCCATATGCTATTGCATAATTAAAATATGAGCTCGGCAATTCGAGCGTGAGCCAATGCATATAATGTAAATTTTGTCTCGGAAATTAAATGACTTTAAATAAGCCACTTACCTTTCATGTACAAATCAGAAAAAAAAAAAAAAAAATTAAAAAAATGCTAACAGATCAGTGAGTATCAATTAAATCCCAAAATGCCGTGGTACACACACAATAATCCGGTTAAAACTGTTAGGTGTTTAGCATTCCAGAGTAGCAGTTTACTTTCTGCAGGGAACTGAAGGTGTAAGTAAATAATAATGTTACAATATCCAAATTAATAGCTTTGAAGGCGTCCTCATCACAGAGAAGCATAGCTTGCCATTTACCATTTAATCCATTTATACGACCTGATATTTTGCTAAATTAATTTAGGATAAGCGTGTCGTACAGGAGGAGCTGCCCGAAATTGAAAATCCAAGCTTCCACTGGCCGTGCCGCCATAGTTAGCATCCCATAATGCATTGAGACACCTTAAATGGAAACATCTTAAGCAGTCTTGTGTTACCCTTGTGTTTTGCGTTAGATTTGAAATTGACTTCCTTCTCTGTCTTTCTTTTTTTATTTTCTGCTAATGACACTTTGTTTTTCATTTCCAAGTGTGCGATAGACCTACACGCAAAACTGCCCTGCTTGTCGCGAAAACAAGAATTAGTGAAATTGATGAGTAACATTTCGAGTCATATTAAATGCTCATGTTAGGGAGCATGCGCTGTATATACAGGCTGTAGAGGGCAACATTGAAATATGAGATAGGAATGATATTTGTTTGCACAAAGCACTGTTGCAGGTGCCCCAAGGCAATATGTGGTTAACAGAATTAGTTATCCAAGTAAGTGAATTTTCACACGCGGTAGTCTAAAGCACTGTCATAGAAGAACGCACTTGTGAAGTGGAATGGAAAATATTTATGCAGGGAACAAAGTTTATGCGTGATGATGTATAAACTCACACCTCTTAGACTGCCTCGGTGATAACAAAGGCTTTCCCTGGTGATATGACTCAATATATTAATAGTTTCAATTTTTGCGTACAGGGTAGACAGCACATTGAAGATAAACACTTTTCTGCCTTCACAGAAATGCAGATTCAGCGATGCAGGCCTACATATGTGGCGACATTGCCGGCCAATTTAAACAAATCGGTTCCAGGATTTGAAAAACAGCGAGCCAGAGGTTCTTCTTCTCAGAGGTGTGCTGACTGCATTTGTCAGTGAGAGGGCCGGTGTGGAAAGCCATCAGGATGACGACAAGCGGAGTCTTTCTGCTCTTAAACTCTTCAGATTAAAGGAAAGAAATCAAACTGACAAATCTGGCCCTGGCCATTTCATGCATGCTCGGTGTGCCGAAATTGATATTGATGTGCGCGTCATTCAGCAGCAAATGATGGAGTGTTAACTTGCCCAAAGAAACACAACTGAAGAGCTAATTTATAATTTATCACAACTCTTCACCAATATCAAAATATAACTACTGAACAATATGCATAAAGACACACAAGCATTTTATCATTCTCCAAACAAAAACATGCATATCATCAGAAAACTTAAAGTCAGGTTGCCTTTGACTAGAATGTCGAAATAATGTATCATCAATCTCATCCAAAAGTGAAGACTAGCCACAGTATTGTTCTGCTCAGTAAAGACTGTTGACTTGGCAAATATTGCCATATTGTGTGGATGCATTTTGCTGTAGTTCCCTACCATTTCACTTTCCAAATCAGCAACTTTAACTTCACAAGCTTTGTCAGCGATTCATAGACAAACAGGCATACTCTAATTTATAGAATCATTTCAAATAAGAACAGGCTTTGTGCATTTAAATGTTTTCTATAAAGAGCTATGCAAAAAAAAAAAAAAAAAACAACGATTACAGGCCTAGTGACGTCTTTGTACGGGTTCCACAGACTTTGCTGATTGATAAAATAGAAATTTGAGCCTTTAAGAAAAAAGAGCATTTATAGTAATCCCTTAGCTATTGTGAAGGGAAAAAGATTGCAAAATCAGTGCGATCCCATGAACGAACCGATGGGTAACATAATAGAAACAATCGTATAGGAAAGTGAGTTTTGTCACCCAGAGCCAGTCCCTTCAGTTAATCATCACTAACTTTTGCCCTTTGGGCTATTTTCAGAATTAATTTCCACACAATTTAGAGTAATGAAGCGAATTTTAGTGATGGAATACAATTAAATACAACAGAACATCAATCATTGTAAATGGCTTGGGTTTTCATGATCGGTGTTCATTTGTGGCAAGGACGTCTCTGAGAAAACTAATAGCTAATCTCCTTCCTCCTTTTATTGTTACCATTATATAAATATCTTTTGTACATAGCTCTTTTAAGATAGAGCTATAAAATGTACGCTGTGTTTATATGGCGTTTCCAAGAACATCGGAGGAATGCAGTGCTAAACTGTGATTTGGCAAAGTACACAACTTAGTCACTGCTTTGAAAATTTCATGAGTAATTTGAACTAAAAACAGTTTAAGAAAAGTTTTTGGTTTGCTTTGTGTTTATCTTGAATCCACAAATAAATATTTAAGTCATTACATTTGCTTGTGAAATTGCCTTCCTTACTTCTGATGGTACTGAAAGCAATTTGTACAAAGTGGGCATCTAAGTGGTTGTATTCTATGAATTATTTATCTGACCATTATCAGAATAAAAGCTTGGGCATTTCAAATGGTTTTTGCACATTATTTGTTTTTTTTACCAATTAATAACCGCTAAAACAATATTTGTTATGATTTTTAAGCAGCTATCCTAAATGTAGCTATCTTGTCTCTTCAGCATGCTTAATAGATTTCTTTCTCTGCATGAAAGAGCGGCAAATTAAAACTGTTATTTTACCCTTAGCCTCTGGAAGTTTCTTAGTAATCCCACCCTGACATAAGAGTTTCACGGGGGTAAAGTCCCCTCTGAACAAGCTATCTTCAAAACCCTCACCTTAGCCCCAGTGAATTGATCTCAGCTAGTAAGCTCTATGATAGCCCTAATCCTCAGATGTTCTTGCAATGTAATATAGCTCAGTCATCAGCTACAGTTGGTCTGGCGGCCTTGATAAATCACTAAAGCCTTGTATAAACTTAACCAAGTGCAATTACCAGAGGGAATTTTCTTTAGTGGTTCTGGCAGAGTAAGAAGGTATATTCTGGGCAATTTCAGAATCAGAACTTGAGGTTCGGTAGTGGATTGCTGGCTTTAAAGGAAATATGGAATATAGAGCAGATTGTAATATGCATATAGAGAGTATAGCATTGCATAAAGAACAATTTGAAATGATATTGGCTCATGTTACTGTCTAATTCATAGAGCTTCACACAGTGTGAAAGACAAAAAAAGCAATATATATATATATATATATATATATATATAACTACCCACAGATGAGTTTGCTTGTATCTGGTGGGAAGAGATGCAGAAGAGGGAAAATAGGTTTCCTCAGAGGAAGGGCACATTAATAAGAGGTGAATGGGGGCCGGGTCGTGAAAGACAGATGGAGGAATGACAGGTGTAGACAAGGTGATCATGCAGGGTGCAAAGTAATCCAGCAGTGGGCAGATTGCATTGTGGGTAAAGTCATAAATACCCCTCAGAAAGAAACAGATATAAGGTGGGTAAACTTATCCAAAGCGTTTCACTTAAAAAGAAGCAGACAATGAAATCATGCTAAATGCAACATGATAAAACAGAGCAATTATGTTTGCTTGCTTGCTTGCTTGTTTGTTTGTTTGTTTGAACTGCAGCTTTAGGCAAGCACTGGTGGGAAAAACCTCATACAAGGCTTTCACTTTTTGCTTAATTTAGCCAATATACTGGCAAGTGTCTTTTGGAAATTTAATATTGATGAGTGTGATGGTCTGACAATGGAAGGTCAACAGGCTGCCATAAAACTTCAACGTTAATGGCCGTCCAGAGACGGCATTCTGGGAGGACCTTCCGCTCTTGCATGATCTGTCTGCTTAATGCTGTGACTATTTTACTGCATGGCATGCATATCATGTCACACAAAAGCTGGGAACCACACGAGACAGATGTTTGTGAAAAGAGTTAGGCTTCTCCTGTCCTGTTTTTCAAAACGATTAGCCATGTTTACTGTTGGAATAAATTCGGAGTGAACTTCCTCATTCTGTCCACAGGACATTCATTGGCTAAGGTTGCAGTACCCAAGGCAATAAGGTGGGCAGCAGTAGAAAATGGTCAATTGTAATAGTCCTTGCCCTCCAGGCTTCTTTAATGCCGTAGAACACTCCGCCACTTTCAAATTAATCTTTTAGACAGTGCTCTAAAGGCCTGCGCTGTGTTGTTTGCCTTGGTCATTCCGACTTTGGGTAATTGATTCTATAAGCTGGCTGTTTCTCTTCCTGGTTTCATTGGTATTGTGAATTGAAATGAATTCTACATTCTAAACTGAACAAACGTGTTTTACCTTTGCTGTTACCATGAATACGTAAGTGGGGACAAAATAGATGGCTTCTTATAATGTATGCGAATTTTACAGCTAATTTTTGAAATTCTGCCTTACATTTGAACTTTCACTGAAAGCGAAATTCTGTTCTTGGCTGCAGAAAGAAGGCAAAAGTGAAGTCTGACTTGGAATGTGCTGTGGAAATGAACATTTGCCAGGGACCATTTTCTCCAGTCTTCTTTGTCCTTCTTCAATACACTAAGTAGAAGTTCAGTTTATGCCAGGTTATGGAGACCAGCAATTTAGCGGTTAGTTTTACAAATCTTATTCATCTACCCCCAGGATAAATCTGGTAAAGCCATCTGGAAAGAAATACATATTGGAGCATGATTTATAGACATGATCATATTAAACATCCTTGACATCCAGTGCCATCTCATGGCAGGTGGACATACATTTTTGCATACGATCCATGTAATACATCAAACTGAATGATAATGGATTTTATTCTGTTTTCCTTAAAATCATACAGGCACCGATAAGAAAGGGAACCAAGAATGCAGTTTCTCATTTTTAAGTATGATTTCTTAGATATGCAACTGAAAGAAACAGGATATACTGAACTTGTGAGTATCTCCCAGAATTCTTTTTAAGGGAGATCATTTTTAAAACCTGACTGTAAGCTCAATTTTGAATTTAAATAATAGATCCCTGCAGTGTCTTACTTATCCCAACCTTGAGAATCTCAGGACATCTCAAAATTGTAATATTATTTCAACAGATCCTTTTGACCGTCATTAATAAATATATTATAGATTTTACATTTCTTGGGTTACGCATTTCATTTCAGAAGGTCCTTTGTTGTGTCTTTTGAACCTCAGGTAATACATTTTAAAGATATCACTCAAGTACAAAAAAAATTAGAAGGTGCGAGTACTTACGGTATACATGCATTACTACAGAAGTTCAAAACAGACACAGATCATAGGTAGCAACAGTTGATTACTGTTTGTCAGATGCTACTTTGTCTACGTGCACCTCTAACAAAATGTAGTATAAAATAGTTTTACTATAACTCTTTGAAAAGTCTAATGACAGCACTTGACAGCTGATGTCATGGCAATCGTACAGTGACGTCCAGCTGAGGCAGTGGTGCCTGTAGCCGGAAGGTCATGGGTTCAAGTCCCTCAGCTGGCAGAGTAATGAGATCGCGACGGGGGCCTTGAGCAGAGCCCTTAACCTCCAGCTGCTCCATGGAGCCTGGATGCAGGATCACCTGTGATCTGACAAAAAACTGCTCCTATCTGTGTGTGTGCATACAGATACATATATCTATCATATCATGGGCGGAAAATGGCGACCACCGATATGTACACATAGCTATATACTGTAATCATATTTTCCATACGATATTCAACTGTCCCTTTGTAGCAACATTTAAATATGTTTTCCCTGGCCAAAAAATAGGAACCATCCAGTAACAAATGATTCATAATGTTTAATTTCTAATGCCTGTCTTTGGATGTAGGTATATACGATTCTGAGTGGAGATTTGAAATTTTGAAACCAGATTAAAAATTGTTCATGTTGTTTGCAGTTTTCTAAGAATTATGCCTAATAATGATGCATATTTCTAATGTGATTTTCACTGGTACTCATCTGTTCAATGAGAGTAAGTGAATGCAAGGCTATTTTTGACAAATGCTATATCTGACAAGACTGATCATATGTTTACAATACTAGAGTGTTCAGTAACAATGTGATGTCTTAGATAACAATACAGTTTCAAATTGTTTTGTGTATTAAAACCAGAAAAATTGTCAGGGATTATATTGACATTAACACTGCAGTTCAGAAATGAAACGATATTGTTTTATCAAGGTCTTTTTAGTACCAATAGAAAAAGTTAAGATCAAGCTTATTTCCTAGCCAGACACCTCAAATGTTAAGGAGGGCATTCAAGCCCGAAACCCTGAATAGAGTGTGACAGGTCTTGATGTTATGTCAGTGAGGTGGAGGAATTCATGTAGATGAAGCATACTGAAAAATATACCTGAGTCTCCCTCTTTGGGCATTGCCTTTTGTTTTACAAAGGCTGTTTAGCTTCTAGTGCAGATATCAGACTTATCAGTTATCCTGTATTGTTTTTTAAAGACGTTTTTTCAAATGTATTAGTATTTCAGATATTTTAGCTTTGAAGGAGATTGAATGAGAACTTATTTTGTTTGCTGTGTAATACGATCCTGTTATCCAGTTACTTAAGTGCTTAGGTGGCGTAATCATTACTTCATTATTAATTATTACCTTCTAGAAAAACTGACTGAAAGGGAAGAATTTGTACCTGGATCAAAAAAGAAAGAAAAAAAAACAAAACAAAAAAACAAAGGTGTTACGCCTTTATTTAACACGCTGTGTACACCCTATTAATTAAAATAATTACTGTGAGTGGGAGATGTTCCTTTATGGCCAATAAATTATCCAAAATGCTTGATTCCAACGTTTCTGTAGTGACCAGGAGAGTGTTCCCAAACACACAACATTAATGATACTCCCCCATAATATCACTGTATTTAATTTCCAGAAAAGTATTACCCATCAATGTATTCCCTGAAGGGTTAATTAATAGTTATATTTGTCCACTGCCTGAAAGTACGCCTGGAGCACTGGAAAAATGCTCAGGAATTTCTATTAAGAATATATTTACTTAACTGCTTTTCTTTCTAAAGAAACCCATTGTAGGCTGTTCATTCATATCTCCCACAATCAATACCGCATTCAAATCTGTTTTTATGCTTAATGCATGCCTTAAATGACACACGGGAAAGGCCCAACTGCCTGATTCTTTTTTGAATTGCACTGTGTATTTTGGTTGCATAGGTATGCAGCTCATGTTTGTGGGCGATGCAAATTATGCTGCTGCCTTGATAATGAATTATGTATATGCAGTGAATTGTAACACTCCATGTGAACATCTATACATAAGTGACGTATGATTTGTGAAGGGATTATACTGTTGTACTTGCATGTGTATAATTTAGGGCCTTCAAACATGAACCTGCAATGCAGGACCTTCTAATTGAAAGCTGATAAAATAAGCATTTTACGCATGCACAGGATACCCTGGATAAGTCAGTGATTCGGGTTTTTCATTCACGATCTCTGTCTAAAGTAGACTGAAAAAAAAAACGAAAGAAACGTCTCCCTCACACCTTAATGTCTGTTCCTCCAAAGTAACCAAAAAAATTGATGAAAGTCACATGACACAAACAATGACTGTGAGCGTTGTTGTCAGGCTCCAGTTCACCAGGACGGTGGTGACCTGAGGCAGTTACTGATCATTTTGGAGCTCCAGTGAAGCTTGTTGTTGAGTCAGCCACTCCGTTCTGCACATAGACGGTCAAGTCAGGTTGTTTAAATGCCAGGCTGGAGTTTTCAGACATTAAGTCTCATTGCTCTATGTTCTGAGGAACAGAAAGCACAGTCCAGATGAGAACATGACACATACAAACCATCGTTTTTATTTGACTATCAAGTTATACATATACTGTATGCCTAGAAGCATACTTAGATGCAAAGATCATACAACAGTCTGTGTGCACTGTTAAATAGTATCACTTTCTATCTATCTATCTATCTATCTATCTATCTATCTATCTATCTATCTATCTATCTTCGTTGGGCATGAAGAACGGCTTTCTCTCTAGTAGTACTTACCTTGCTCGTTTTGGGGTTAAGTGCACCTCACTACCTAGCGGAGCCTTTCACCATGGCAAGCGAGCACTCAAGCCTGAGGCCTCATTTAGTGTGGCCCACACACCACAGGTTTCAGACAGGGTGACTGAGAAAGTCTCAGACTATTTTTCTACCACTTAGTAAGCCACTGCCCATGTTCTTCACACCACTTGACTCGCGAAGGTCCGTTTCTAGACGTAATAACTGGTTTCGTGTGGCAAAGCGAACGTGACGTCCCTCTTTGTGTGGCTCAAAATGGCTGAGCTTGAAGATCCTGCCCACTGTCACTGTGGACTGACGTTTGCTTTATGATTTTGAATCGCTCATCTATTTTGTCTGATCCACTGAAATTGCGGAGAATGCTGTTTTATCCACAGTTGCCATTAAACGACGAGATCTTTCCCATTCACTTCCATACCAGCATCATTAACAACTGCTGCTCATGAAACATCAATGTCCCTCGCGCTCCTGCTAAACGTCCCCGGACAGTCAGCCGTCTTTCAGAGTTACCCATTGTTTCTTACCTTCATTGTTTAGCTGTTGCTTGTGTACACGTTTAAGTCAGCAGTGATGACAATGTGTAATTTGTCAACAGGGTGTTTGCAGCCCCATCCAATATCAGCACAAGGGTCCTCTTCTACTTTCTACTTGGTTGTTTTGAGTGGATTTTCAGCTATTCATGTTTGAAAGATAACCAGCTATGGAAAGAGTGTTTGTGTAAAAAGGCTTCAGTGCGGTCTCATTTTGTAATAATGTGGTTTGGCATTGGTCCCTATCTTTAAGGGAAAAAGTTAATTGAAAGTAGTATTTACAATCTGGAGTGGATTGAATTGAATCTCAGAATGAATTTAATGAAATCACCTTTCCGCCAAAGAAAATAAATATGGGAAAAAGTGAGACGGGAACGAGAACGGGCTTGTCTATGAATGCTAAAACTGTCTAAGCTGGTCAAGCTTTTTAGAAAAATGCTTCGACGTTAAGCAATTTGCTTTGGAAGAAAACAAACATTTGGATATTTAGTTATTCATACATCACGGACTAAGACATTTTCTCATTTTAGAGTCGGTTGTTTAGGACAAAATCGTGGAACACAACTGTTTCATATATATCAAAACCCTAAAAACAAAAACGAGTGAATTTATCGTTTATTCTCTGTTTTCTAAAATTCCATCTATTCCACAGAGAATAGACTGAGATATCAACCAATGAAGGAGTTCTATGAATATTCTGTAAACGTCCAAATGTTGACCACCAATATAATGTTGTTTTTATGTACTTACTTTGCAAATTTCTGATTGCATTTTCACGCTCACACTTCAAAATCCAATGCCGTACTCCTAGTATTCTTACTGAGGGAGACAGAGAGATGAGGAAGAAGGAGAGAAAGGTAAGGAAGAGAGAGATGGGTAGTGAGTGTCATCAGTCACCCAGACAGTATTGTGAAAGCCCCAAGCCAATGTTACCTAAATTTGTCATACTTAAAAGCTCTTTGTCATAGCAGCATTGGTTTCCACACACCAGTGATCTTTCAGATAAGGTATAACGTCTCATCCGAGACTGCAGTCGGCACCAGGAGCTGGGCTGGACTCCCAATCAAAGAGTGATGGAGGCATCTACCATAAAATCACACCAGCTGTAGCTTTTGTTTACACTCCATTCCATGCTATAATGTGGTTTTGCTGTTCTGCTTTACTGGAACCCATCCCCATTTGTGCAAAATAATTTCGGTTGTATCTATTAATCTAAAATCTATTTTCCTAAAAAAAAGGTGGAGGCATTTGTTATACCTTCCTATTTTTTTGTGGCAGGCTTGTGTGTGCCTGACAATGGCAGCCTTGAGTGAGATTAATATGCATTCACAGGCATGACAAGAGGGTTTAATTTCAGTTCTCACTGCTGTGGGTCAATACGGAGCAGGCAAAAAGAAAAAAAAAGAAAAACGCAAACACACAACAAAGGACACCGCGCCTTTAATTCCCCAAAATGAACTCCTTTGGAGACTTATTCCTAGGGATTCTATTTTTTCATTGGTGTAGGTTTTGAACTTTACTAAACCTTATTAATCTAAATAGAATGTCTTTTATTGAAAAGGCATCTCTTCCTCAGGCTAGAAGGTGAGAGTGGGCCTTTCACTGCATGCAAAGTAAGCTGAACATTATGACCGGGTCTTCGATGGTCAAGACAAGGCAGAATTTTTTATTTGCTCAGTATGGTACATACAGGCATGATAAATAGGAATCATTTTATATTATCATTATTTTATTTTCACTTCACGGCCCTTAAGCTGGTCTTTACAAAGTAACCGTTATTGTTATTATCACTATTTTTAGTGTAGTTCTTACTATTGTTGGTGTTAATAATAATAATCATAATAATAATAATGAATTTATAACGTGATACTGCAATTGGTCTTGCTTGCTTTTCCGGTCCCGGACGTGCAAATCATGATGTCAAGGAGCTGTTTAGTAGATGCAGCTTACAAATGTAACAGTATTACATTTCCGCACCTGGGTGTAAGAAAAAAGTACATTTTGCTTGAGGCGAAAAATCATAGCCTCTTCAAAGAGTTTAACCTGTAACCCCTCAGTAGAATTTACTTATTGTATTTTACTTTTAATCATATATCCATGCATGAAGAGTCGTTGCTTTTAATCGTTCATCTTCATACAGCGAAAATTTGGGGGGGGAAAAAAACCTGGTCTGCACGTTTGGCAGATCCAGCGGCACGGAGTGCCAAGTCTGGACAAGTGTTCAGATGTCCATTTGAACTACAGCCTCACTGCGTACATTGACAGCTACGCATGTCGGAATGGGCAAAGAGATTCAGAACCATAATAATAATTCAGAATGTCGAAGTCGATATAATTTAGATCCCTACTCTTGAAGATGGCCCATGATGGGTCTTCTGAAGGACTGTTGTGTGCCCCAGTGTTTGTTGAAGGCATTTTGGATGAAAGTGCTTTTAATCCATAGACAATCCATGCATTGGAGTTTCTTGGGTCATGTTACATTTAATAAAAACGTGACTTTTATTTACGCATTGGCTTTGGGTTATCAAGACAGAAAGAAGTTCCTCTTTGGTGGTACAGGACACAGAGGTGAGAATCGCTCTACTGAAGCATCCTAATCATTTAAAGTATTTATATAATACAGAGCTAGTCTCTTTTTAACCTGTACAGTCTTGACATATTTCACGCAGCATTTCATTAGGCACGTACATATATGAATGGTAAAAGCCAGACCCATGAGAGAAAATTCTTTAAAATGTCTATTTATGAAATGAGGTTAAGGACATTGGCTCAAGAAGAATCAACGTTAATAAACTCATGAATGACCAGTTCTCTTCCAGATAACCCTAACAGTAACACGTGTTTAATTGTAATGACTTCAATTAGTCCAGCATTAATGTCTACTGTGGTACGCCTCATTTGCAAAGTATTGACTTTGAAAAATGAAAAGAAAAAAAAAAGTTCAAATGACTGTTGACGTTAAGATGTGCAGCTGTCACAAGATACGAAACACTTTTAAAATGCACTGAAAGACTTTAATTTAGAAGGGGAAAGTCTTTGGCACATCTAAGACTTTTCTTAGATTCGCTTGGATGCGAAAGTCTAGCAAGAGGCAGCCCAGAATCCGACTCCCAGTCTCAAGTAGCTGCAGGTCCTTTAAAGCAGCCATCTATTCCAGGAAGTCGGGTTAAGGGTTATATGAGGTATGCAGACCAGTGTTCTAGAGATTTTGGAAACGAAACGGGGAAAAAGATGCTTTGGTCAAATGAAAGCAAGACAGAACTTTTTGTCTTCAGTGAAAACTTCATGCTTTGTGAAAACCAAACAATGTGTGCCACTCAGGAAAAATACCATCTAAACCCTAAGGGGCTGTTTCACTGCAATGGCTCTATAGTACTTCTTACGGGATGCTACTAAACACACATAGTATTGAATAAAACCCGCCTCCCTCTGAAGCCGGCAGAGAATTTTACCATACGGTGTGGCAGTTATCCAAAGAACTCAGCGAAAGCACAAAGCACTGTGGGTAGAGAGCAAGAGATAAATGAGCCGTGGTGGCCAGACTGAGAGCCCTGACCTCAGACGGACTATAAACCTGTGAAATGGCTTGAAGAGGGCAGTCCAGCAACAGGCACGGTAAATCTGGCTGAGCTTGAGCAGTTTCTATCATGCAATGGGCTAATATTCCCAATACCAACCAAAAAGAAAAAAAGCACAGCAGTAATTTAGGAAAACTGTGCTTCTGCCTAGTATTAAATCAGGGCTGTGCGCTTATCCAACAGTTTTCTACGCTTCCTTATTTGTTCCCAACAAATAAAAATTGGAGCCTTTGTTTGTAGTCAGAGTTTCGGTGTTATAATATGCAAATAAGGGTGGAAGAACATCCAATTTCATTTGACTTTTTTTGGTTTGTGGAAACATTTCAAAGGAGTGCATATTTTGGTTTATACTATATTTGCAGTATAATGGGCTGAAAATAGATTTAGTAACACGCCAAGAATACTCAATTCACTGTAGTTTAAATGCATCTGTGGCACGAAAATGCCAACCTAGCTAGACATTATCTGCTTGAAACACTGGTCAGGTGTGATTAGACACCTGGTTGACATGTTTAACATTTCTCTCACTGAATTAAAAAGGCACTTGGTATTTCAGAGCAATTCCCACTTTGGATTTTTAGCAAGTAGATCAGAAAGCATATCTGTCATTGATGTCCGCCAATGAAGGCTTGTCATATTTCTGATGGAGGTGTACAGAGCAGCAGATGCTAGAAAACATTACTACCTTTAAAGTCTATCATGGAATATCTGGATATAGTAAATAAATATAAACAATTCAGAAAATTTTCATAATTTAGGTTCACGCATTGCACTAAATGGCAGCATATATTTTCAGGAGCTTATTTCCTTTGTTCAAGGCAAATGCTTTTCTTAGAATTCCCGGTATGGATTAACTAGCAAAATATAATACAGGCCTTGTATATTGTGCTTTTATATTGACTTTCTTTATTCGAACTCCCAAAAATATTATTCCTTTTACTTGAGACTATTCCGCATGCTTAATGCAGAATATAATGCTTGTTTCCATTTTTACCTCTGACAGTGGAGTTGTACGTCTGCTCATGGAGCAGTGAGCCAGGGTTAAACTTACAAAGTGTGCAGTTTTAAAGTCAGCACCGCAGATGCGGATGCAATCAGGCTGCCCTGAACCCGAAACCTTGGGCACTCCGGAGCTTCAAAACTAATAAGGATTTAGGTTTTTAATGCCAGCTAACAATGCTTGTGAACTTCTGAGGACCGGATGGCTTTTTCACATGTCTAATCGTGTCTTTATGCCAGTGATTCCCTGGATGGAGCTTTCCCCCTTGCCTCCGTGCCGGTTGGTGTGTTATCCCACTCGCTATCTAATCCCCGCAATGCAATTAGCCAGTCTGATAAATCAAGTAATTGCTTCATTTTTCATGTTGATACGCACTTCATTTATTTCAGGCTGACTTTCCAGAAGTGGAGACGGGTACTTGATGTGTCCCCCAATGTCTCCCAAGGTACAGACACAATGAATGAGAGCCGTGTCATTTAGACCTTGGGAGATAAATGTCAGCCCCCCGACTCACACACGCACACACACACACACACACACACACACACACACACACACACACACACACACACACACACTCACTCTCTTTCATGCAACACCCATGACTGAAGAATCAAAACAATTTCTTTCCAATCTGTCACGAGTTGTGCTTTTTCATTTTTTTTTTTTTTAAAGATTATTTAAGAGTGGTAGGCAGTCCTCATTCCTAAAACTGTAGTTACCCTTACTGCCTTGGGCTCCGGATGGCCCTGGCCCACCTATCAAGAAGGAGGCTTAGAAAGATTCTCTTTGAAATTAAAATACGTTTAAGGTCTTTTGAGATGAAAAGGTAAACCTGATTGCAGCATAACTGGAGTGATACTGAGCCCCTGGACTTTCCTGTACGCGTCCGTCCTAAAATACATGTCTTGTGGTGTTTTGAATTCTTAAATTTCATTTTGTACTAATTGTAGCTGGAGTTTTTTGTTTTTTTTTCCAATTTTGTAAATCTCATTTTGTCAATTTAATGCATTTCACAAAATCACTGACACCCAGTCTACACCATTAAAACAGAAAAAAACAAAAAAAAAAAAACAAACCGCAAAGCATCAGTTCCAATTTAATATAACAAGTCCAAATTTACATTTAAATAATCGTTTGCCTCCTGTAAAGTTTGGACTCTAAGATATAGTCTGCAGTTGCTAACTACATCACGATTTCCAGGAGAGTGAACCCTCTTCAAACTCATTTACTGAGCCCTTAGGAAACAAGGTACTCCCGTCATTCCATTTTAAATTTCTGACACTTTCCAAATACTGTTTTCCAGGGCACTGAAACATTGAAGCGAACTGGGCAGACACTGGAATAGATTGGCTTCCTCTTTACTCTTTTTGACAGACGTACATGCATGGAATTTTTCACCAGCTAGCGCCCTTCTTCCTGAATAACTTGATCTGCATGCGAAAAACAGCCTCAGATATGGGATTTTATGCTAATATGGATCTCTTATTGATTTTAAAAACCAAAGACTTTGCAGTGTACAATAGTATAACACGTTACAATTTGGGGATCTTTGTATTAGATTTTTTTCAGACTGTGCGTGTGTCGCGTTGGCATTCTGACGGTATCGCAGCGGGGATAAAAACAATCACGGGGCGTGTGCTGAAGAGAGAACTTTCCGAGAGGATGTGCAATTCGGAGCAAGCTGTCACTGAAGTGAGTCAGAACTAAATTGGACTTGGTATCGCAGTTCCTGTTGAGGAGATTGTATTCCTCAAACCTCTTAACAGTTTGCTTCTGTTCTGCATTTCTCTGGTTCCATCATTACTGTGGATACTAGTCACCATACACGCATTTGTCTTATTTGCATTTTCTTTTTTACATTTTCACTTTATAATATTACAGATATTGCAATCACTGTCACGATGGGGACAGGAACGTCTTTCCTATGTCAGAATCTTGTGCTCATGATAGCAAAATACAGCCGCACGTTGGAGGTGTAATTCTGGCGGACGTTAAATCGTATGTTCGGCTATAGTCTGCTGATATAAGACTCGGTTTGAAACTGTCGGTCTTTATCAGGAAGGTTCAACATAAGCAGTTTGCCAACTTTACCGCTGTGGGAATTTTAAATGTTTATATCAGGATGGGGGGACTGGGAAAGTTGAGGAAAAGTCTGTCCAAGGCATTTAATCATTATTTCAAAGAGTCGGAGCCACTATCTCCAGCTGCAGGTACTGAGGGGCAGAAATGGCAGCTGACATATATCGAGGCAACTTCCCAGAAAGCAAGTGGTTCCAGGTAATGGGAAGGCATCCAGGATAGTGGTGCCGTGTGACTTGTGTTGAGCTAAGAATAGTGGGCTACACCTCCTTAGAACAGAGAAGGCCTGCTTCAAAGACAGTCAAACCACTAGCTGCCATATCCTCCGGGCTCGCATTCCCATCTCATTGTTACTAATTAGCGCACGGCGTCAAAGATTGTCATTTTATTATAATTGTCGAGTCATGTTGCCGAAAACATTTGGTCCCAGAGTGATTAAACATCACATCCTTTAATCCACTTATGTTAAAATGGAATTTTATTTAATAATATGCAACCAACCCCAAGCCTTTATCCTGTTTAAGCACTTGGAAGATGGATGGGTTTATATATTTATTGACATTCTCGCAAGTCACCAACGGCTTGGCGCTTTGGTTTTATGACTTAAGCCGGTGGCTTCAGGGGAGTCTTGCAAAAAAAAAAAAACACTTTGTGGACAATCCATTCAGGTTAAAGGGGAAAACTTCAGCCTTTTCCAAAAGGAACTAGAGATACAATAAAAGAAAGTTTTATATAATTAATCTAGAGAGGGGGGAAGGACATCAAACAGACAGAATGATAACTGAACTGGGCAGCTACACGTTCTATATCAAATATGAATATCTACGTTTCAGGTACAAATGGTTAGATGAAAACACAGAAATGTGTGACGAGTTCTCACATCTCTCCCATGTTCAATCGCCGAACACCAGCTGAAACGTCACGGAAGCTCACTAAATCGGGTTTTGTCTTCAAATGAAGCGTTTCATACCTAAATAGCAAATGTAAATGGAATGTTGTGCATTATAGTATCAACAAGAGTAATAATTTAATCATACATTTGTATACTATTGATATAATTTGTAATGTAAGCATGGAGAAAGCACTAGAAGGACCCAGATTGACCCCTGACACCACAGCCAGTAAACATTCAGCATTCAGGAGTACATTTCTAAAAAAAAAGTTAAAAGTTACTGGCTGAGTTAACTTCATGGTAATCAGGTTTCGCCTGGCAGAGGTCAGCACTTGTCAAGGTTCTGTAATGAATGAAAGGGTGTAACACTTTTGTCCGGAAACTACGTTTATACATTTCAGTGCTTGTTGTTTTGTGTTAAATGTTAAAAGAGTGAAAGTCCTTAATTATCTTACTAATCACTGATAACGGCTCCTTTCAGGTGAATGGAGGTGAAAAAATTCAACTTACCATCATAAGCAGGTTGTAATTTGGATTAAAACCATAATAGGATTGCAGGATTTATAACCAAACTGCGTGTGCTTCGCATGTGTTCAGAGATAAACCGAGTCACACTTTATCTTTATAAACACAATTTAAATTCAAATCTTTATGTAAGACTAAATGGGAAAAAGAGAAAAAAAAAATCCCACGTAACAGGGATGACGTATTAAACATATTCATGTTTGCTGAAATATGTAACTTTCTGAATTATGGAACACAGAGGTACGAATAGAACGGAAAGTAAGCCTGAATCGCAGTTCTGTTTAGTATAATATGTATTAAGGTAATTAACAAAACAGAATAATAATAAACAATACATCATCATGCAAACATTTAAAAATACTAACTCTTTTTTCAATCCTCATTGCTGCTTTCCATTACGTGTAAATCTGCCAGGCGATTTAAGAGGCCACTGGCAGCTCCTGATTCCTTTCTATAAAGATGCTTCATTTGGCTAATCCCAGAAAATCAAAGATGCTGAAAGTGCCGACCTGGCCCAGCTTAGGTAGCAAAATCGCTCACGTTTTTTTTTTTTTTTGTGTATCTTGGTTAGTTTTTTAAAAACCTATGAGCCAAACATTCATAAATAGTTATCCTGTCAGAGTGGAGACACGGCAGTGGTCTTGAAAAAGAATACCATTTACTGACAGAAGAGGAAAGTTCTCAAGATGGCAGAAGATGTGCCTTAAAGGTAGCAGTACATCCACAATTCATGACGATATGAATTAATAAAATACAACTCCTCATGTTTCCTTTTTCCATGTGTTTCTAAAGTGTCGATTAGAGAAAGGTGACAAAGTATGTTGATATTTTGAACATTTCGAAAAAGACACCGAGTGTGATAATGCCAAGTATACAAAAACACATTCAAAACATTGTTTTTAGGAATTCCTCGTGTTTATTGTGAACATAGCATCGTGAAAAAGAAGCGTGGACAAACCGGTAAAGTATCAGACCTAACCTGTTCAGAATTAACAAGACATGTTAACGCTTTCTAAAAAAAAAAAAAAACAATAAATAAACGCTAGAATTATCTTCATTAAAACAAAAGTTCTGTTTATCGCAAATGAATTTTTTGGGAATATAAGATGTTTGTATAATTTTGTCTGTTCCTCCTGATAAATAGTTCTGTGTGCAGCCGATCTGAAGACTGAAATGAAGCACAATTTTTCCTCTAAACAAAACCAAAATAAAACAAATGAAGGAACAACAACAGTAATAAGGCCAATAATGAAAGAAATCATAATTTTAGCACTCCATTGCACAAGCTGGCTAACTAATTTATTAAACAGCAGCCAACATGCTACAGCCATGAGAACGACATGGCCATGCGAACAACACGCGTTCATCAGAAATTCACGTCGTAAATTCTGAAATGAAAACAAGGATGAAAATAGAAATATATATATATATATATATATATCGATTGCACTTGCAAACAGGCTGAAAATGCATGGTTTCATAGGGTTTGTTGCATAAATTAACATATTCATACACCTTGGGAGTTTATAGACTCCTGTATCGCTTTGTGAAAATGGGTTCATCAAGTGAGAGGAAATGTTAGCTTGCCCTTGAATGACAAAAGCAATCTATTAGTGCATACAAGCCGATTAGGTTCAGTTGAGGTTGCAACCTTCTCCTCTACACGCATTCCAGACTGTTCGGATGAATCCTATCCCTATTCACACTGCGGCACCATTCACAGTTACATCACTACCAAAGATGCAGTTTATATATCTGGATCTGGCACCCAAAACGTGTGTATTGTACCACTGGAGGACTCTGCTGTAAAGGTAGGCAACACTCACTGAAACCATCTTTCCCCAATGAGTGTGCTCGCCTACACAGCCACACAAGAGTATTATTTCAGGATGCTTTCTTATGACAACTCTATTAATATATCCAATGGTTCACGATCCCAAGCCGTCGGAAAGAGGCGATGACTGATGACGATCAACCAGCAAATAACTGCGAAAGCCTGTCAAATTAACATATAATTACATCAACAGGAAATAAATAGAATTGACAGATATGGAACAATAGTCATAAATATGAAAGAAAAGATTTAAGGCGCTTTTGGATTAATCGGACATTTGTTCCCAGTGTTGGTGGCCAACGTATTTATCAAGCAACGTTGCAATTAGCAACTCCCAAGCACTGCACATCTCACTGTGATTGCGAACCCCTTGATGTGGAACAGACATGTGACCTTTTTTTTAGTATACTGAGGAGGCAGAGACATCCAGCGTCCTGGCGATGGAGCATGCTGCGGATGTACAACGGTTGCTAGGCAGCATCACTAAGTAGGTTGATTCCAATCAAACTAATTTCTTCTGACTTTTGTTTTACACCAGGGCCACTTTATCTGGGTACCGAAACACACATGGATGTTTCACTAGGCAGTGCTGTCAATTCACACCTTCAGAGCCGGGGGTTCGACAGCCACCCACGCTCTGCGTCTGCGGGTCGCATGTTCTGTGTCATGCAGGTTTCCTCCAGGTACGCTGACTTACTCCTGTAGTACAAAGACAGGCAACTAGGCTAATTGGCATCTCCAGATTATCTCTAGTGTGTGTGTGTGTGCTTGCGCGTGCCCTGCGACAGACTGGCATCCCATCTAGTGTGTACCCCAGCCTCATGCCCTTTGATGGATTGGCATCCCATCCAGCGTGTACCCCAGCCTTGTGCCCTGTGATGGACTGGCATCCCATCCAGGGTGTACCCCAGCCT
>JAACJT020023463.1:0-22529 GCA_009936485.2 Gymnarchus niloticus | reverse complement strand
GAAGATGAGATGGATAGACAGTGTAGTGGAAACAATGAACATGAGTTTGGGCAGGCTCCGAGAGGCGGTGGAGGACATGGCGGCCTGGCGTGCTGTGGTCGATGGAGTCGCGAAGAGTCGGAAACAACTGCGTGACTAAACAACAAACAACAACAAACAGCTGGAAACTCGCACAAAATCATTTGTTATTTTGAAAACATGGGCGCTTGGCGTGAAAATGAGGAATACAGTGGTATGAAACTAGCAAAAGTACTTTGCGTCGCGCTTTCCACCGGTGCAAAATAGGGCCCCCAGATTTTCATGGCCTTCTCTCCAAATAACTATGCCCCCCCCCTTGACTCACTGTGCAAGTGCCTTGAGCACATCACCATCTGGAAGGGTCAAAATTTTCTGCAGTTGAATAAAGATAAAACAGAGATTATTCTATTTGGGAAGAGCAGTGAGAGATGCAGACTAGCTGCTTATCTAGATTCTAGAGCACTAAAATCTAAAGAACTAGTTCATAATCTCTGTGTTCTGTTGGACTTAGCTTTTGCAGTCACGTCAAAGCTGTTACTAAATTTTAATCACCTTATAAACATTAACAAGAACAGAGATTTTCTAACTAAACCTGACCTAGAGAAGCTCATCCACGCCTTAATTTCTACCAAGATTTATTACTGTAATGGTCCCTTAACTGGACTCCCTAAAAAGACAATCAAAGAGCTTCAGCTGATTCAAAATGCTGCTGCCAGAGTGTTCTATCTATCTATATCTTCTGGTTCCCTACGGAACGAGACCGTGACAATCTGCTTCCATCTTGTTCTATCATTGGCAGCATGTTGTGCTTCACCCCATGAGAGGTGTAGTTCTTTCAGTTCATCTTCTACGGTTCTCCTCCAGGTCGTTTTCAGCCTTCCTTGCTTCCTACTCCCCAGTGGTGTCCAACTCATAGCTACTTTCAGAATATGGTTCTGGTCCATCCGGAGGATATCCCCAAGCCATTTCATTCTACAGTGCTTGATCTCCATCACCACACTATGTGAGTTGGTGTTCTTGTACAACTCAAGATTTGAGAGCTTCTCTGGCCAGAAGATACGGCAAATTCTACTGAGGCAATTATTGTGGAATACCTCAATCTTCTTCATGTCACTCTTGATGACCCGCCAACATTTTGCCCCGTATAGCAGAACAGATTTGACGTTGCTGTTATATAGTCTCATTTTTGTTCTGAGGCTGTATTGTGCAGATTTCCAGATAGGCTGGAGTCTAGCAAATGCACCGCGAGCTTCACCTAGTCTTGCTTTAACGTCTTTAGCTGCGGAATTGTGCTTGCTCAGCAGACTGCCAAAGTATGTGAATTCCTCAACATCTTCAAGTGGACATCCATTCAAAATAATGGGTTTATCAGATATTGCGTTTATGCACATCACTTGGATTTTGGTGGTGCTTATATTGAGGCCCGTTTACTTGGCAAATTTGTCCAGTCTATTGGTCTTTTCCTGTAGGTGGACATGCGTAGATGACAAAAGAGCCATGTCATCTGCAAAATCGAGGTCTTCAAGCCGTTGAAAGAGGGTCCACTGTATGCCTCTAGGCTTGTCTGATGTTGTTTGTCTCATGATCCAATCAATGGCTACCAGGAAAAGGATTGGTGAGATGACACATCCTTGTCGTATCCGATTTCACTGCAAACCACTCAGATAGGTTTCCATCAAGGATGACACTACATTCAAGTTGCAGGTAGAATAGTTCAGTCAGTGTAACCATCTTCTGAGGGATTCCATTAGGACATCGAATCTTCCATAAGGTGTCGCGATGTACACTGTCAAAGGCCTTTTTGAAGTCAATGAAGTTGACGTACAAGGGAGCATTCCACTGCAAGCATTGCTCAATGATCTTTCTTAGGGCGAAAATATTGTCTACACAGCATCTCCCCTTCCTGAAGCCAGCTTGTTTTTGTCTCAGCCTGGAATCGATGACTAGTACAATTCTGGTCAGAAGGATTCTGCAAAATATTTTCAATGGTATTGAAAGAAGTGTAATGCCTTCCTCTGTGTTGTCACCTTGGTGTGGTGGAGGGACTTGCGTGTCCTAATAACCTTGGGAGATATGTTGGCAGGGACTCGGGTCCCTGGCAGGTTCAACCATGCCGGATTGGTCTCAGGCGAAGGGCCAGACTGAGGACAACACCTGGCCCTCCAGGTTAGGGGTTGGGTGTGGGGCTAACAACCCCACCCCGTAAAAAAACACCATTCTGTTACAGAAACCAGGGTTCATTAGGAGGAAAAAAAAAAAGAAGGGGACACATCACCCCCATTCTAAAATCCTTACACTGGTTACCTGTATGTTACAGAATAGATTTTAAGTACTATTACTAGTCTATGAATCACTTAATGGTGTCGGCCCTGAGTATTTATCTGACATGCTGCAGCAATATGAGTCAAACAGAACTCTCAGATCATTAGGAACAAGTCAGTTAGTCCTGCCTAAGGTAAAGACTAAACATGGAGAAGCAGCTTTTAGCTTTTACACTGCTTTTAAATGGAACCAGCTGACAGAGAGCATTAGAAGAGCCCCAACACTCGACACTTTCAAATCCAGGCTTAAATCGTTCCTATTTGACCAGGCTTTCAGCTCCACTTAGCAAACTGTTAGCTCTACTGCATTTCTATTCTGTAATGGGCTTCATATCTTGATTTATCTTCTGTTTATTTTTTATTATGTTCAATTTCCTTTTTAAAATCTCCGTTTTAACTATGTTTTAATCTTATTTAGTGTATTCTATTTTAAATGTATTGTTTTAATGTTTCATTTCCTTGTTGCTTATTTTTATCTCCTTAAAGCACATTGAATGACCTCTGTACGATAATGTGCCATATAAATAAACTTGCCTTTAGTTTACTTTTATATAATTTTACATCTCATCCCCATTTGTTACTTTAGGATGTTTTGCTGAATGTGATGTCTTGTTCTAATGTACAGTATGTTCAATTAAAAAAAGCTGAACTGGGCGCAACGCTATCATGTAAAACCGGCTTAAAGGGATGGGCCGTGAGACACGGAAGTTAATTGATAATTTACGTTCGATCTTCCTGTCAGTCACAGTTGTTAAGTAAAATTCAGTTATAGCTTACCCGGAAGGTCTTGTTTAAGAAATAAAAAAAAAAATCGTAGATATTAAAATAATAATGAAATGTTTAAAAACATATTGTGTATCTGTATTCTTAGACCTTGAACATGCTGCACCGCTTACTTAGTAGGCGCTACACAAGCTATTAACTGTTCCAGCTTCATTGCTTAATTTAATCATTTTATAGCGTGGTGGCTTTTATCCCGTATGTTAATTAAACGTGCAATGATTGCTAACTGTGCAAAACTGGTGTCTTAGGTTGCCAAGTTTATTACTGACTTAATTTATACTTGCATTGCTGGGTTAATTAGGTTCATTATTGACAGGTTTTCTATCGGGGTTACCTCCGTCTTAGTACTTGTACTGGTTTCTGTAACGCTATTACTGGGTTATTTCTTTGGTTTCATTAACTGGCTCTCAGACCGGACCTGCTGTGTGTTAGTTTTTCTGGCTTTGTGCCGCGATGGTGTTGAGAACACTGCCTTTGTGTGTGTCTTTTCCTTTCTCTGAAGCTGTTGTCAATATGTATTAAATCACATCCTGCTGCTGGTGAGCGGACTCGGGTGTTTGTCACTGTGGTAAGCCGTTCTGTATCTTTATCGGAATGTGAATTCGCCAGTATTTCGGCGAGTGTCTCATTGCCTGTTGTTTTAACTAACAATACTTAACCACGTAGTTAAGTGAGCTGGCTAAACTGAAGTAAGCTGTCTTTGGTGTGCTCTATATTAACGGTAAGAAGCTCCTGGCTAAAATAACTAGTATGTTTTATCAAGGCATTTGGGGAAACGTCTGTGTTCATGTATTCAGTCTCGCTGAAGCTATTCTATTAAATCCCCCACAGGCAGTGATCTTTACGGAGTTATGGAAGGGATGTCTGATTCTAGAGTTGCTATCCGTCCCATACGATACTGGATCGTCTTCTATTGAAATACTAAGTGCTTGTTCAAAAGGCGGGAAGTACCGAATGCAATTTGTCCCGTACTTTCGTTACATTGATACCACTAGGTCCTCATGGTGGTGAGGGTAGCTTTACCTAAGACTTTGAAACTTCTGTTGGTTTCATTGATTTTGTTATAAATAAATTTATAACATAGTTGATGTATTACTCACTTCCAAGGAGTGAGCTAGTTGTAATGTTTATATTACTCTAACAGGTAAGTTTATCTTGCCCGTAAAGTAGCTCACTTAATACATGTATGTAGTGTGGTTAAATTGGGGTAACTGGTCATTGCTGGCCTTTACTATAGATTGCTGCAAAACTATTCAATTTGTCTCAAGTAGATGGTGGTTTAGCTAGAAAGTCAGCTAAATTTGGCAAACATTTGTTCCATAAAACAAGGGGAACAGGGATCTGAAATTGAGGCCCACTTTCTGTGATGGTAGTGCTTCCAAACTGTATAGTGTGAACTGTATACTGCATTGGCTAGACCTGCCATGTGGTAGCTGCTGCCTCCTGACTGAATTTGTCTGAGCTGTGTTTACAGATGGCCAGTCTGGAAAGAGTGCCGCTACAGCCACAGATTTTGTGCTCTTGTATTTCTCTTTAGAATAATGATGGGGGACCATTTTGGTCCTGTGTGGCTGCATTAAAAGAACCAGTGCATCTCATTTAATGTGTGCTTCTATAGGTATATCGCCATGGTGATCGTTCACCTATCACAGCCTACCCTACTGACCCTTACCAGGAAAGTGCCTGGCCCCAAGGCTTTGGACAGCTGACTCAGGTATTTCAGATCTCTGAAGTAACATTGATTTTAAATATTTACCTGTTGTATGTTTGCCATAAGTGTAGATTTTCTAACGTCGTCCTTGTGTCTCCAGGAAGGAATGAGACAGCACTTTCAGTTTGGACAGAAGCTCAGACAATGCTATGAAGACTTTCTCAATGAAACCTACAAAAGACAAGGTTTTATACTTCTAACTGAACTTCGAAATAAACATGAGGTGTTTTTATGATAGTGAGAACAAGCAATGTTTTGCCCCATGGCTCATGTAAATAAGAGTTCTTGAATGTCACTGAAGTGGGCCGGGGGAAAGTAAGACATTTTAGACTTGTACAATGGAGGGATCAACAGCAGGGGACAAACTGACAGTCTTGGGTACAGGGTTATTCCCCCCCCCCCCACTAGCTAGGTCCATAAATGTTTGGTAAAATTCGGTGTGCTACTCACTAAAGTTGTTTGAAGCTTGTAGACTGAACAAAAGCAGGAAGATAATGTTACATGTCTGAGTTGTCACCACTATTTAGCATTGGGTGGCAAAACTTAAGTTGTACTTGACAAACAGTGATGCATACTGTGGTTAATTAGAACTGGGATTTAACGTCCCATAATCAGGCACAGCCCATTACATCAGTTTGCTTCAGCTTGCAGAATGTGGAAATTTACAAATGCATAAAATAGACCTCTAGTGAAAGCAGTAACATGTAAATGTTGAGTTGCATTGTTTACTCAAAACAGGGTTTTGTCTGTCTTGGTTGGAAAGATGGTTTTGTCCTTTTTGCTATAGATTATAGTGCAGAGTACAGATGTGGACCGGACCTTGAGTGCCGAGGTGACCCTGGCTGGGTTGTACCCACCCAGTGGCTTTCAAGTCTTCAACTCAAATCTTCACTGGCAACCCATCCTTGTCCATACAGTACCACTGGCAGAAGAAAGGGTTAGTACTCCTCTCAGGGTTGGGAGTGCTTGTTGTAGTATGGAGACTCCCCTCCCAAGGGTGTGGTCTTGGGGGTGTGTGTGTGGCTGAGAACAGTGATGCAATCAGTTTGCTTCTGCTGTGTCCTTGTGGCCCTAACAAAGACCAAACCAAGTGTTTCTGCATTAATGGCGGTGTTGGAATATTATACCGTTATGAAGGTATAATGAGGAATGTATTACTAGGATTTGCACTTAAACTATGGTTTTTCACAACTGATAGGGGTGGGGTGGTGTATTTGAAAGGTTATTCTCAAAAGTGTAACCCTGCATTAGGATCAGTGTCAGCTGAGGAAAGGAATTTGCACATCTTCAGGCATACTATTCAGTCAGCAGTGGTTTTAGTGTGTCCTGTTGTCAATGACATGATTATAACTGTCTTGCAGCTCCTCTCCTTCCCCCTGCCTGGCTGCCCTCTATATGAATTCTTAATGAATGAAACCAAGATGACGGATATCTTCGTCAATATGACTAATACCTATAATGTAGGTGCCCTGAGGCTTAACATGAGGAACGATTAACAAAAATCTGTCAAATCTTATACTGTTGAATTTCTCAGGATTTTCTGGGAATGGTGGGGAATAACACTGGCTTGCACAATGCCACCATGGAGACTGCATGGGGTGTTTATGACACGTTGTTTTGTGAAGCAAGTAATGCAGGGTTGTAATCTTCTATTGCATGGGCTCCCCCCCCACTTGTGTAAATGGTCACTGACAAGGACTGATGACCTTGTCATACCTCCTCGGCTATTGAATTGTTTCCCAAGGGACCTAAACTCCTATGGTGTTAGCCAGGAATCTCAATCTTAAACCCAACTGCTCCAAACCATAAATTGTTATAATGGTAAAGTGTGCCTACCACAATATTCAGCTAAAAGCTATAAAGTGGGTATTGATTGTTGGGCTTGCTAAATTAATTTTCAAAGTGTCAGTGGATCCCAAAATTGATAGATATTGCCAAGAATTATGCTAAACAGAGGTGCAATTAGTCTGGATTTAAATGTATTCCACTAATGTTTGTCAGCGCTTCTGATTATTCACTAAAAATGTCATACTTGAACTGCACAGTAAAGTAGGTTTGGATTATTTTGCTACTGACTTGTGCCAGACTGGGTGTTGCCAAGTTAATAGTGCATTTGTATCTGATTGCTAAGTCTTGGACATCGGTGCAAACAATTGGGGGAGGAGTAATGTGGCTTTAAATGAGTTGCATTGCATGGATTTTTCCCTAGGCTTTGCATAATTTTCCACCACCTTCATGGGTTACACCAGAGGTCATGGAGACACTCAAAGAACTTAATGACTTTAGCTTCAGGCTCCGGTTTGATGTCTACAAAAGGGAGGAAAAAAGTCGTCTCCAGGGTGGTAAGCACGTGAGGAAGCCTTCTGCATTGCTGCTAGAATATTGAATAGATTATCAGAAAAGGCTGTTTTGTATTATGGGTAGTGCCTTGAATTTTACCAAAAGTCATACTTGAATTAACATAATTTGAATACTTTGTCATATTTTGAGTGAGGAGTGTAATGACAGATCAACTGATGTAGCTTGAAACATGTAAAGTACCATTATCCATTCCCCTACACAACAAATCATGGATTCAAAACTGCTTGTTTGTGGTTGTGTACTGGGGCATTGTGGTGGTAAACAGCCCCTGAATGTCTTGCTGCCGTACTATGTTGATGCATGGTTTGGGATGTATGGAATTTAATTGATCTGTTAACAAACTTTGCATAAAATAGCTTGCATACTACAATTGTGGGGGTGGACAATAGTTGTGTGTACTACTTGGATGGTTGACTTGTTCACTCAGTTCCCCTCCCCCAAACCAGGTCTTCACGCTGAAGCCTGAAGAGAAATGGAACAGGAACAAGATTCCTCAATAATGGGCCATCCTGCTTGTATTAAGACATCTTAATTTGAACATGAATGAATTGGGTGGAATATTCGAGGTGTTCTGAATTAATTCAACATTATTATTTTGTACCTTTAACAAGAAGCACTGTCACAAAACACTATGTAGTCCCAGAGAGTAAGCCAAAGATGACAGTGGCAAGGGAAAAATCTCCCTCAAGGGAGGAACCAGACTCAAGGGGGAAGCCTATTCTCCTCTGGCCGGCACCTGTCAGGACAAACTTAATACGAATAAGAACAAATCCTGTAACAGTCAGGAGGACAACAGAGTATTTGAGGTTGCAGTCCAGTGCCCAGAGCAGGTTTGATGGTTCAGAAAGCAGCAAGCTGGTCAGTGTGGACAGCTGAAGTAGAGGGAGGGTGTGGTAGTCCAGCAAACAATCACTAATAAACATGTAGCCCATTACCGCTGAATGTTCTAATGCTAATTGAGTCCTTGGAACTTCTTTGAATGACATGAATTTTGAAAATCAAATTTCTCCACCTTGTTAAACTTTAATTTTTTTGCCCTCATTGTGATTGGCTTCCTAGGTGTCCTCCTTGGTCAGATTTTGAAGAATATTTCTGCCGCTGCAGTCAATGAGTCCCGTCCACCACTGAAAATGATCATGTACTCGGCAGTAAGGTCTCAATTCCTGAATGTCTTCAGCATTATGGTTTTTATAATTGCATGGGAGGGGGAAATGCAGATACTATGCTGGGTAAAATTACCTGTATAAATGCTTTGTTCCTGCAAGTGATTGTGTAAACTTTAGATCTTATTGGCATTCTGATTTTTAATGCCATTGGTTCATGAAAACAGTTAAGGCACCTTGATTTTAGAACATTAGGTTTACCGCATTTTGTTCCTTGAAGTTAACTGTCCTGTAGTGTGATTTCAGAAGATGCGTTCAATTCATGCTCTGAAATACTATGGTATATTATGCAGAGGCCCTAAAAAGGATGAGGGGCAGATAAAATGGACAACGGCCTACTTGTGAATGTATTGCCATTTACTCCATAAATTACAAGGGCCTCTGTCACATAACAAAGGAAATGACCCATAGAGCAAGCCTATGTAACATGCAGTACTGATCACAGATGGCTAGTTCAGGGGCCTGTTCCGGATGGTGGGTTTAACATACTGCAGTTAAACCTGAATTCTGATAAGATTTAAATCCACTTTCTGGAATGGACTGTAGGTTTTGGTATCACCTGCTCAACTAGGGGTTATATGGTCAAACAACCAGTAGTGGGGAAGTTTTTTTAAAATCCCATGGTTACTGAAATGCTTGTAGCTCTCAAGGTCTTTCAGTACTATTCTATTAGTGTTGTTCACAATTAACTGCCCTGCATTTGGAAACCTGATTATCATATTGTCTTGATGTGGGAGTGAAATGAACTGCAAATTTGTAAAGTGCCACTAACATGGGGGGGGCGGATAGGATTCGTCAAACAAGTTTTTCAAGGAAGTTCAGCATGTTGCATATTTCAAATATTGACTTTAAGTTTCTAATATCAACTGAATTTGGATTGCATTCCATTTGAAGTTAAATTGAGGTAAATTTAAACAAGTCTGAGTACTAGTGTATACTAATGTAGGTGCTTGTCTACTGCACTTGTTTTTCAGCATGATACAACTATTGCTGCACTACAGTCAGCCTTAAAGGTGTTTAATGGAAAACAGCCCCCCTATGCTTCCTGTCACATGTTTGAGCTGTTTCAAGAAGATGATGGGTAGGATACCCCATTCATGATATTGGACTCATGCCATTCTCTGTTAAATGAACTTTTTAGCTGTGCAAATCAATGTTTTGACACTTCTCATTTCAGGTGTCCCGCCTGTTGCACTAAACTTTATTTAAAAAAAGTTAAATTCTCATAGCTGACTCAACTGAGCATTAGGCAGAAGTGGTATTGGAGTGAATAGTGTTTGATCTGCATTAGCATTGCTAGTCTTGACTAATCTTAGTCACCAGTTCCAGTGAGTAAGCCTTGTTTTCCCTGATTTTAAAAACAGGGATTTCTTGTGCTTTTAGGTCCTTCTCACTTGCCATGTTTTACTGGAATGACAGCACCAAAGAGCCTTATCCTCTGGTCCTGCCAGGATGTGTTAAGTACTGCCCCCTAAAGGACTTTATCTGCCTTACTGAACCTGTTATCCCTGTAAATTGGAAGGTGGAGTGCCATTTGTCCTTTGTGAAAAACACTGGTACATTTTGAAACTTGTGATGTGTTGTCTTGAAAACCAGCAAAAAGTAAATTATGAATCATGTTCATCTTTGGCGAAATGCTCCCTATTCAAGAACATTATCCTCTGCAATTTTCAAAAATTCTAACTGGGGGCTTGTTTGAAAGTGACCAGTAGGCATTTTAGACTAATTTTTATATGCAGGATTGGCTTAAGGTTGCAGAGGGTACAGCCTGGATAAGATGCTAGGCCTCATGAAGATGTGCTGTGCAATTTAGTGATGCTACTTGGGCTAACAGCATTTCAGGGGCCTGGGAGGAAATCAATGTGATATGGTGATTGTGGTTGGCATGTTCTCCCCCTGATGAAGGTGGGACTTGAACTGCTGTGAGGTAACAGTGCTAACCACTATGCCTCCCCCAAAAGAGTGTTCATATTTAATGTGGCATAATGAAGTATAATGGTGGTAGTATATGGCAGGTCATAATTACATTTTAATGTATTTGGCTTTTATAGGCTTGTGTTCAAAGTAATTCTGGAGCATGTATTTGCTTTTGCAGTGACTTTTCTCTCACCATCTCTCAAGAACTTTGCTCTGTCAGGTACCCTAATCAAGGAATCTCCTGGTTTGATGGAGTTAACTTTTTTTTTTTTTTTTTCTATGACCCTGGTCCCATTAACACAGGAACTCCTAACATGAATTGCAATTGATCATTTCAATCTTAGTTATGCCCCAACTCTAACTGAACAAGATGCCAACATCTAAATGTCATGTGGCTGACTGTCTTAAGGATGTTATAAATGTACACCTACCTCCATTTTGACTTGTGCCATAACTGGCAATGCAAGGAAAGTGTCAAATGTCATACTGACATGTATTGTCTTAAACTGAAGATTAATTCTACCTTTTTAGAATTATTTTTGACTGAGCTTGTGTGGAGTTATTAGCTTCTGATTATGTCCTAGACTTCTAAGCTTCTTAATCCTAGATATGGCTGCAAAGGTCACTTTTGGCTAGTTAAGTGACAGATGCAGTGTGAAACCAGTTTAATACTTAATCTGGCTGCTACAGGCCCACTACACCCTGGCAGAGTGTTAGCTTAACTGCAGTGTGTCAGCATGCTGGTTTTTCACTGTACAAGTGATCCAAATCGTTTAGTCAAAGCTGCAGGTGTTAGATTGTCCTTGACTCATGCTCTAGCATGTGCTAACTGGGGCCAGGAATTGCAGTAACGGGACTACCTTGGAAGTGGCTAGTTGGCAATTCTGGACAAGGAATTTAACAATTTACTGGGCGTGAACTAATTCAGCAGTACAGAGATCCTCCTATGGGGCCACTTGACAACACAAGATTCCTGTATCCCACATGTTGAGGAGTCGAATACATAACTGGTAAGTGAGAGAGGGCTGCTTGCAGGTGTTACTCACATTACCATGTGGCAGCTGACTGTAGTGTCTCCCTGCTATCTTGAGCCTTTTCTAAAATCATAAACCAAATGATTGGCATATCCGTTGAATAAACCAAACAAAAAGCAAACCTTAGTCTTTTCCAGATAATTATGGTAAAGTATTAAAAAAAACAAGCAGGTCCCCAAGTCATGTGATGTTAATGACATGGTTATGTTTCTTTGTAAACCAAGGTGCCAGAACGCACCAAAGCAAGACTTCCCCAACTTTGAATGTTTTATGACTGAGAAGACCAGATAATGGTTTTCCTCATGTTGTTGGAGTCCTTTTAGTGGTGTTCAGCAAACTCCAGGTAGCTTCTGTCTTGCCACTCTGCCATAAAGGATTGATTTATGGAGTGCTGTTGAGATGGTTATCCAGCCAACAGGTTCTCCAATCTCTGGGTTGGACTTAAAAAAAAAAAAAAAAAAAAAAATTCCAAAAGAGTATCTGTTGGGTTCTTTCTCATCTCCCTGCCCAAAGCCTATCTTGCTTGGGTTTTCCACTTTGGCCAGATGGCCAAATCTAAGAACAGTTAGGGTCATGCCAAGCTTTTTCCTTTTCAAAATTATTGAGGCCACTGTGGTCTTGGGAAAACTTAAAGCCTAAGGCCAGTTTTACGTAAGCATTGGGCTGAGCGTTAATAATGGTCTGAGAACTGACTGTTGACTCCCAACCCCCCGTCAGGCCACTTGCTGCTAGGTTTTCCGTTTTGGCGCTGTGCTGAAAGTTCAATTAAATTCAATTTTGACCCATCCGCTGCTGACCTTTCCAACAAGTAACCAGTCACAGAATAGCTGTATGTGACATGAGCAGACACGACACAACAAAATATGTTGTACATTTTCTCGAGTTGTACAACATGACAAACACTTAACAAGCTTGGGGGGAAAAAAAGCAATTTCTTGGTAAAACAGCAGGAGTCAGACAGGAATTACTAAATGTTAATTATAATTAACAAATGCTATAGTTTAACCTGAATTATGATTGAAGAAAACTGAAAGCCTGACATCAGCATTTATTGAGTCTGCAAATCCCCCTAAGTTTTCCCGGTTGGAAATCAGGTTTAACCTTTGAATATGCTAAACCCACTTTCCAGAACCTTCTTTGAGTTGTTCATTGTAATCGCACAACTAAATTAGAGGTATGCGCTGATGACTTCAGCACATAGTTAAGTGGCACTGTTTGGCAATGCAGCTCATGAACAAGAACAGAGCGCTGATGCTTAGCGCAGTGCAATACTCAACATGTAACGTACGAGTGAGTTCACTGGGGTACTCACTCCTTCTGGTGAAGACTGCTCTGTTGGGGACAGGGGCTGTTAGGAAGCCACATTAGAGTTTAAATGGCATTGCTCAAAAGTACCAAAGTCCCTAACTAATGGAGAAGGCAGTCTTGGGTCGGGCATTTGGGGCCAGTTCAATCTGCCACTAGCCACTTCGAAGGTCTAAGGAGCTGAACCACATTGACTTGGTGATGTAATCCAGCACATCGTCTATCCAGAGTAATGGATGGGAGTCCTTCTGGGGGCTAACATTCAGTTGCCAGTAGTCTATGCAGAAACACTAGGACCCATCTTTCTTCTTGATGAGGACTACTGGTGCTGCCAACAGACAGCTGGAAGGCTTGATCACTTCTGTCTACTGCCATCCCTTGGATCCACTGCTTGCAACTTCGCTAAGGGCAGACGGTGAGGTTACAGATGGATGGGCAGGGTGTCTCCCGTGTCTATGTGGTGTTGCAAGAAGGAGGTGAGGTGGCAGTCCTTGTCCCTGGCACCAAAGTTGTCCTAGGGCTGGTCCAAGACAGCATTCAGGTAATGTTTTTGCTCTGCTGTCAGGTCTGCTCTGCTGCAATGCCACAACGCATGCACAATCTGCATGGTCTCAAAAGGAAGTTTACCAAGGCCTGATTGAGGGTGTCCGCCACAAGGCAGTCAACAGTGACCATTATCTTCACCCAGACAGACCACTCAATGAGTCAGCTTGGGGGGTGGTGCACAATTTGGTTGTAGCCTTCCTCATAGGGTCACCCATTTGTCACTTCCCAGATGTAGTTCTGAGTGGTACAGAGATGCTGGTGCAGGCAATGTGGCAAGGTTCACCACAGCGGTAGCAGAGACCACTGGGCTGTTAGTGGTGGTGCTTCCATGGCTCGGTGTTTGTTGCTGTCACTGGCTTCCCCTCTGCCTCCTCCTCATCTGGCTGTGGTGTGTTATAGGCATGGCTCCTTACTGGGTGGCACGGTGTGGTGAAAGTCTTATCTGCCCTCTCTGCTTCTGCTAGCACGCCAGCCGACATGCTAGGCACATACAATTGAATGTGCTGACACAGCTGCTCAGGGAACAATGCCTGTACAAAGACATGGAATGCCAGCTCCTCTTCCATGTTACAGGAAAATATGGGGTGGCCATGCTAGGTGTAAATTTGGTTTTGCTCTCTCGTCACTGCCTGTCCAGCAGATTCTTCCTCATGCCCTTGGTGTGAATCACTGTTCCAGGGCAGTGACCAGAGCCTGGTACTCTCCCTGTCCTTCAGGGAAGAGATTGAGGATAGCCTGGCTGCCTCATTTAGGGTTATCTTCCAAAGTGGCCAAAGTGCGTTTTTGGATAAAGGCTCAGACTCAGCATTTTAGCAACGAAAGTGTTTATTTGCAAGTCTCAACCAGTATGACCAACACCTATTAACAGTACACCGCGGAGTTAGCCTCATTATCTCCTACACACATATATTGTTGGTGACTACTTAACACATCTTCACACAGACACAATACAATACAACATCTGCACCACATAGGGCAATGCAACACAAATTAACGGACTATTTACACTTGGCACGGTACCCCGTGGTATTCTGGGTATCGGCCTACCTTCCGCATAACGCCACACTGTTTAGGAAAGGAACTCAGCAGATCGTTACTAAAATAAAAGAATAAAATAACATCTTGTGCATTTGTATTCTACTATCTCGAACATATACCGCGCTTGATAAACATGACGTAAGGTAACATACTGTTGCAGTATCTGCTGCTTAATCTAATCACGTTTTGGCGTTGCTTTTCCCCGAAAACCAATAAAGGTGCAATGACATAATTATGTAAAACCAAGTAGGTGTCTTAGGTTGCTAGCTTTATTGCGGATTTATTTTACACCCGCACTGCTGGATTAATTACTCCAGGTTCATTACTGACAGGTTTGCTGTCGCGTTACCCCCCCTGTCAGTACTCACTGGCTCTCATATCGCTATTACTGGGTCATTTCTTCGGCTTCATTATTAACTGGTTCCCAGAACTGCCCTGCTGTGTGACATTTCTTCCGGCTTTATGCCGCGATGGAGTTGAAAGCATTACCATTCGGTGTGTCCCTTTTTCTGAAAATATTGTCAATATGTATTACGTTACATCCTGCCGCTGGTGAGCGGACTCGAGTGTTTGTCACTGTGGTAAGCCATTCTGCTTTTTTTTTTTTTAAATTATTTTATCGGCGTGTGAATATGGTGGCATTTCGGCGAGTGTCTCGTATTTCGCCTTAACCTGAACAACAACTGGTGACCACGTAGCTAACTGGCTAAATTAAAGCAAGCTGTTTGGTGTGCCTGTATTAATAGTACGAAGCCCCTGGCTAAAATAACTAGTATGTGCAATGTTCTGTTGGAGCGTTTCGGAGACGTCTCTTTTCGTGTATTTAGTCTTGCTGAAGATGTAGAAGATATTTGGTTTGGTGCCCAAAAACGAGGTTAAATGTCGCGTAGAGCTAGCTGTTACAGATCTCCGACCCACCCGGAGTTACTGAAGGGTTGTCTACTTCTTTTACCAGTGTCGCTAGATACCAGTAGCTAATGTTTCGGAAGTCGCGCACTTAAGCCGAGTTCTCGTGAACTGCTTGATATGTTCGTATTACTCTAGCACTGGCTACTTCGGTATGGTACTTCCATTTACTATACGTGGCACAGTCTAAATTTGGCTAACATCCTCGCTAGCGATTTCTATATATCGTTTTGCAAAAAAAAAAAAAATGCTTATTTTGAGAGGTGTTAACGACTAGGAAAACAAGGGTCCGAAATTAAGGCTCACAATCTGTGATGGCAGTGCTTTCAAACTGTACGGTGTGACCTGTATACTACGTTGGCTGGAGCTGCAACGTCGTAGTTTCGGTCTCCCTAATTTGCCTGAGCTGTGTGTTCATAGCTGGCCAATCTGGAAAGGGCGCAGCTAGCAACCACAGCTCTTGAGTTTGCATTCTTAAACATCTCTTTGGAATAAAGTTAAGATGGAAAGTATTTTGGTCCTATGTGACTGCATTAAAAGAACCAGTGCATCTCATTTAATGTGTGCTTCTATAGGTATATCGCCATGGTGATCGTTCACCTATTAGAGCCTACCCTACCGACCCTTACCAGGAAAGTGCCTGGCCCCAAGGCTTTGGACAGCTGACTCAGGTATTTCAGATCTCTGAAGTAACATGCAATTGATTTAAATGTTTACCTGTCAAACCTATAACATAAGTATAGGTTTTCTAAATTCCTCGTTGTGTCCTCAGGAGGGAATGAGACAACACTTTCAGTTAGGACAGAAGCTCAGACAACGCTATGAAGACTTTCTCAATGAAGCCTACAAAAGACAAGAGGTTTTATACTTTTAACTGAGCTTTGTTTTGTTGAAATGCGTATCAGGTATTTCTCTGGTGAAACGAAGTAATGTTTTGCCCCTTGAATTAATGATCAACTGTTCATTAATTATAAACACTATGAACAAAAAAATAGGCTATTTTAGATCTCTGGTATCCCTCCATAGTAGGAGACAAATTGGCTAGGGTCAATTTTAGGTGCTGGATTATTTTCCCCACTAGCTAGGTCTCTCAGTGAGTAGCGCCCCTAAATTGTTTGATGTTTGTAGATTGAGCAGAAGCAGGAGGATAATGTTACATGTCTCTTGAGTCATTCCCACTATTTGGCATTGGGTGACAGGCCTTAAGTTGTACTTGACAGACAGTGACCATGCTGTATTTAAATGGCATTGATTAGTAGGTTTAGTTTGCTTGCAGTGGTCAATAAGATCTGGGGTTTGCTATCCCATATTTTGAGCTGTGCCTGACTATGACATTAAATCAGCAAGTTTCAGCTGACAAAGTGGAAATTTACAAGTGCATAAAGTAGAACTCTGTATTCAAAGCTGTAACACATAAATGTTTAATTACATTGTTTACACTCAAAAGGGTTCATTGTGACCCTTGGTTGGTGGGAAAGATGGTTTTGTCCTTTTTGCTATAGATTATGGTGCGGAGTACAGATGTGGACCGGACCTTGATGAGTGCAGAGGTGAACCTGGCTGGGTTGTACCCACCCAATGGGTCTCAAACCTTCAACCCAACTCTTCACTGGCAACCCATCCCTATCCATACAGTGCCACTGGCAGAAGAAAGGGTTAGTACTACTCTCAGGGTTGGGAGTGCTGCTTGTAGTATGGGGACTTTTTCCCCAAGGGTGTGGTCTTGAGTAATACTGTGCTGGTTTATCCATGTATGTTGATATTCTATGTATAGATGAGAACAGTGATATGCAATCAGTATACTTCTACTGTGTCCTTGTGGCCCTAACAAAGACTATCCAAATGTTTCTGCATTAATGGAGGTGTTGGAATATTTTGCTGTTGAATGTCATTATACCTCATTATGAAGGTATAATGAGGAATGTATTGCTAGTTTGTAATCAGACTGTGCTTTTCACAACCGATAGGTTTGGTGAAAGAGAACTTCTTCTCTGGGGAGGCAGCTTAGACTCAATGGCAGAACCTCATAGCATGAAGAGCAATGTCCTCCTTCAGAACAAAAAGGAGACTCTCATTTGCCTTTTGAGACAATTTGCCAATTTGGGTGGAGACTGGCAAGGAAATTAACAAAGGGCAGGCAGCCTGTATCATATCAAACCAAATGGACCTGGGCCTGCTGAGAGGACGAGGAGGGCCCTAGGGGAAGCAAGGATCATATGAGCAATGACATTCTGTGCAGTCACCTGATGGTGGCAGATGTCTTGCGTGCACACACAGACCTGTGTGCAAAAGTGGCAACATTTTTAAAATTCCCAAAAGTACAATATTTGGTAGCTAATTTTTTTCATCTACAAGAGATTAATCTTAATTTAGCAGAGTACTTTAAGGTCAGCATTACTGGTGATCAGCTAGGCATTCAAGCAGTCTTTTCCATTCCATAGTGACCATAAAACAATATTGTCTTGCAGCTCCTCTCCTTCCCCTTGCGTGGCTGCCCTCGATATGAATTCTTAATGAATGAAACCAGGAAGACGGATATCTTCGTAAAGATGACCAATACCTATAAGGTAGGTGCCCTGAGGCTAAACATGAGAAAAGATTACCAAGAATCTGTTGAATCTTGTACCTTTGAATTTCTCAGGATTTTCTGGAAATGGTGAGGAACAACACTGGCTTGCACAATGCCACCGTAGAGACCGTATGGGGTGTTCATGACACATTGTTCTGTGAGGTAAGTAATGCGGGGTTGCAGTCTTTTATTACATGGGGTTTCTGCCATACTGTGTTTCCTTTGCTTCATTATTTTGCTTGTTTACATAAAATGATTTTGAGGTGACCCAATTGGATTTATGTAGGCCTTGATGCTATTATAAGGCCTTGGCTATTGGATTTTTTTTAATAGTCATGGAGTTAGCTAGGAATCTCAGAAGTTTGATTTGAAAACCAGCTGTTCCAAACCACGAGTTGTGATAATGGTAAAATATGGCTCTTATTTGTATAACAGTTATTTTGATTGTTGGCCTGCTAATTTTGTATTTTTCCAAGTATTCCTGATTACCAAAGTTGATGGATATTGCCAAGTATCTTGATAGTTGCAAATTTGTTTAGTATATCATCTAATTCTTTGCATGGATGTTTCCCCAGGCTATGCATAATTTGCCGTTACCCTCATGGGTTACACCAGAGGTCATGGAGACACTTAAAATTCTGAAAGACTTCGGCTTCAAGATCCTGTTTGACATCTACAAAAGGGAAGAAAAGAGTCGTCTCCAGGGTGGTAAGCACATGAGGAAGCCTACTGCATTTCTACTAGAAAATTGAATAGATTTTTAGAAAAGGCTATTTTATACTATGGATATTTTGGCTTGAATTGGAACAAAAATCACACTTGAATTTGCAACATTGAATCTGAAAACTCATATTTTGAGACTGAGTGTACGCTGATATTTTATCAATTGATGTGGCTTTCCAATGACTTTGGCCATAATGACTAAAAGTAGCACCACCAAAAGTTTTTGTGCTACTATATGGAACAGCCAAAAGAGAGGAACTAGGGGATCTGACAGGTCTTCTGGGCTCATAAATGAAAATTGATGGCTGGTTCAAGGCCATGCAGTGCCTTGTAAACTAATAAGAATTTTAAAATAAAAAAGTGTTAGTTTTATTATTTTTTTGTATAAATATGTACTGTCCTTTTGGTCTTGTTCAGCACACATACAGCAGAATTTTGAAATGACTGATTTATTGTAATTTTTGGTAGAGAGGAGAGTGTAACAGTTGTCTAGCCTATTGGTTATAAAGGCATGCATCAGTCACTGTATCAGAGAAATCGCCTCACTATGGTAATGCCAATCTTCAAATGATGTGGTGTGTGTTTTTTTTTTTTTTTTTTTTTTAACATCCTGCACATGTGCTTTAAAATTATGATCAGCATCAAAGATTACCCCTAGATTTCTTAAACCAAGACAAATAGTAAGTCCTAACATTTTTAATTTAGGGGTCAGTTTCTCTCTGAGCCATTGAACTAATGAGTAGTATTTCTTTAACTGCTTAACTGACATCCAAGCATTTAATCTAGAATACCATTCACAAGTGTGTCAATTGGCTGTGTCATCAGGAGATATGGCAACAAAGCTGAGTATCATCCACAGAGCTGTGGAATAAAATGCCATGCCTCCTGATGACACTACCCTGGGGAATCATATATTGATTAAAAAGTAATGGCCCTAGAATTGAACCTTGTGGTACCCCATAAGGAACCTCGTAGTTTTTGGAGGAAACGTCATCTATAGAGTGAACTTTCTTCCACAAAGGTATGAAGTAGGCCTAAACCAATCCAGTACAGTAGCAGAGAGGCCCACATGCACACTTGGTCTATCTGAAAGAATCTGGTGGTTGACCATATCAAAAGCAGCACTTCGGTCAAGTACCACCATAACTGATAGATTAAATCGTGACAGAAATAAGCTAATATCATTTACCACTGTTAGCAGTGCTGTCTTTGTGCTATGATGTGTTCTAAAACCAGACTGAAATATTTCAATTCAGCAAAGTACATAGTCGTTAATCAGTCTCTATTCAATACTTCACAGTAAATTTATCCAAAACTTTTGTTCAGTGCCCCCCCCCCAGGTATTCACACTCCCAAAGAGAAATGGAACGAGATTCCTCAATAAGACCATCCCGCTTGTATTAACAGGCATTTTTTTAATCAAAATTTCAACTTGAATGAATTGGGTGAAATTTTATAGGTCTTCTCAATTACTAATAAACACCTAGCCCATCACCATTACTCCTGAAAATGCTGTAATGCTGATTGAATCCTTGGAACAACTTTGAATGACATTGATATTGAAAATCAAATTTCTCCAGTTAAATTTTGGTGTGGTTTTTGCTCTTATTGTGATTGACTTTCTAGGTATCCTGCTTGGTCAGATCTTGAAGAATATTTCTGCAGCTGCAGTCAATGAGTCCCATTCACCACTGAAAATGATCATGTACTCGGCAGTAAGGCCAATCAATTCCTGGATGTCTTCAGCATTGTGATTTTCAGTATTGCATGGGAGGGGGATATGCAGATACTAAATTTGCCTGTATAAATGCTTTGTTTCTGCAAGTGATTGTGTAAACTTCAGATCTTACTGGGATTCTGATTTTAATGCCATTGGTTCAGGAAAAGAACAGTTAAGGCACCTTGGTTTTTTTTGAACATTAGGATTACCTCATTTTGGTCCTTGGGGTGCTAACTGTCCCATAGTAGCGCGACTTCAGAATCATCATTTCTCTCGGCTGCTCCCACCAGGGGTCGCTACAGCAGACCATCCATCTCCTCCTGTCCTTCGCATCCTGCTCTGTCACACCAACCACCTGCATGTCTTCTCTGACCACATCTATAAACCTCCTCTCTTCCTCTTGCCTGGCAGCTCCATCCTCAGCATCCTTCTCCCAATATATCCAGCATCTCTCCTCTGCACATGTCCAAACCAACGTTATCTTGCCTCTCTGGCTTTGTCTCCAAACTGTCTAACCTGAGGTGACCCTCTAATATACTCATTCCTAATCCTGTCCATCCTCATCCACACCTATTGCAAATCTTAACATCTTTAACTCTGTCACCTCCAGCTCTGCCTCCTGTCTTTTCATCAGTGCCACCGTCTCCAACCGCTATAACATCTGGTCTCACTACCATCATGTAGACCTTCCCTTTCACTCTTACTGGTACCTGTCTGGCACATACCACTCCTGGCACTCTTCTCCACCCTGCCTGTATTCTCTTCACCTCTTTCCTGCACTCCCCATTACTCTGAACGGTTGACCCCAAGTATTTAAAGTCATCCACCTTCGTCAGCTCTACTCCCTGCATCCTCACCATTCCACTGTCCTCTCTCTCATTCACACACGTATTCTGTTTTAGTCCTGCTGACCTTCATTCCTCTCCTCTCTAGAGCATACCTCCACCTCTCCAGGGTGTCCTCCACCTGCTCCCTACTCTTACTACAGATCACAATGTCATCCGTGAACATCATAGTCCATGGGGGCTCCTGTCTGATCTTGTCTGTCAGCCTGTTCATCACCATTTCAAATAAAGGGCTCTGAGCTGATGCTAGATGTATTCCCACCTCTACTGTAGGAGCCAAATTTTTAGACTTGTTTTAACTTAGAGACTTAAAATTTACGGCCCTTGGTTTGGAACTTTTATATTTTGACATTGGTTTATACCCTTGTGCATATAAAGATGGCATCTTCCATGTGCTCAGGCAGTCTTAATTAGACTAGAAGACATTGCTGGCTAAAAGGTTTTTGCCATTCCGTTTACTTCATTTGTACACCAGGGTGGACAAGTAGTCTGAAGCATTCAACACAACTGCTTCTGGTCAGCATGCACCTGGAATTGTGTATCCCCTTTCTCATTTGTGGCTTTACTGGTGTACTATTTGGCTGCTGGGAATAGCTAGTTCTGGGGGGGTGGGGATAGTCAATGTTTCAGCTCATTGGTATATTTCTGAACTACTGATGGATTGCAAAAAAAAATTTCCAATCTCCAGACTCCTATTTGAAAGGACAACTTAAAAATTTGACCATTTTAACAATAGTCTAGTTGACTGGTACTAATGTAACCTGATGTAGGTGCTTGCCTGCTATATTTGTTTTTCAGCATGATTCAACTCTTGTTGCACTACAGTCAGCCTTAAAGGTGTTTAATGGAAAACAGCCCCCCTATGCTTCCTGTCACATGTTTGAGCTGTTTCAAGATGATGATGGGTAGGGTACCCCATTTTTGATATTGAACTCATGCTATTCTGTTGTATGATGGGCTTTAGCTATGTGACTGTTTTCATGTTTCTCATTTCAAATGTTCCACCTGTTGCACTAAACTTTGAGTCAGCTATGAGAATTTATGCAATCTGAGCATTAGGTAGTAGTAGTATTGGAATGAATAGCGAAGTGTTTGATCTGCATTAGCATTGCTAGTCTTGATGAATCTTACTCTCGGGATTGGTGACTAAGCTAGCTACATTTCAATTCCAGCGTTGAATAATGTTTAAGGCCTTGTTTCTTCTGTGACTTTTAAAATGGGGATTTCTTTTTAGGTCTTTCTCACTTGCTATGTTTTACCGGAATGACAGCACCAAAGAGCCTTATCCTCTGGTGCTGCCAGGATGTGTCCAGTATTGCCCCCTGGAGGACTTCATCCACCTTACTAAATCTGTCATCCCCGTAAAGTGGCAGGTGGAGTGCCAGATGCCTTTTGTGAAAGACACAGGTACATTTAGAGACTCGATGGATTTTCTTAATCCACAATTGAACATACCCTTAAAACAGAAACCAAGTATTCCCCCCCCCCCCCCCCCCCCCCCCCCTCTCCCTCCCCTCCCCACCTCACCCACCCCCCACCCCCCACCCATCACGCGGCGCGACAAAAAAC